>JAYWLJ010000098.1:0-242063 GCA_037074615.1 Leucaena leucocephala | reverse complement strand
AGTTCTTTGGGGACGACCTTGCAAGCTATGTCATGTATTAACTTTGTACGCAACCCTCTTGCATGGATTTTTAGCGTTTGTTTTTTTTTAATTGAAGATTAGGTTGCTTAACAATATCGTATTTGGTTAACAGAAAGCCTTGCTACTTACTACATTATATTTCTGATGAGGAAAAAGCTCTTATCTATCTATTTTTGTATTTGTCAACCATAATCTATCACAACATTTAGAGTTCTTCGTGGCAGTTCATTATATATTCCACATAATCGGAGCACCTCCTCACATCGAGTTTTTCGTTACACATTTGTCTGGGCCGATGTTTCTGTTTCTGTTTTTAACGTAGTCAGAATTGTGAATATTAAAAAAAATTATCCACTTAAGCCTTTTCTTTTTTTACATTTTTAAGAAATATAAAATAATTGAAACAAAAATACGTTTAATTATTATAAATATCCTATTTTGTATTAAAGAAACCTTATACACCCGGCTTTATTGCATGAGACGACTGGCTCCACTAGCGGTAAAATGAAGAGAGCAATGGAGTACCCCTGGCGTTGGGCTTATCCACCATGGGCTCCACCACAAGTGTTCATTCGATTGAATTGCTCATTAAAACAATTTTCTATATTTATTAATTAGAGTTAGTACAGATAATAAAAAATAGACTCATATTTATAAGGATAGGAGTTCGATTTCTACTATCGTTATGAGGGCTCTTTTAATAGGCGATCTCGTAAGTTACTTTCTGAGCCCTGAGGCTGTGTCCTAATTTTAATAGGGAACTGATGCCAAACTTATCTAAATTTTTTGGTAAAAAAACAATTTTCTATATTTAATCTTAATTCTTCTGTGCCGCCATCTAGTGAAGAGCATTTATTTTGTTTTTTAACCCCTAGCTTTGTTTAATTTAAATGTGAAAAATTAATTTGTTAACGAGGGATACCAAATAAAATTGAAGTATGGTAATAATAAAGTAGTTTTATCATAGGACCAAAGGCCTAAGCTGTCAACATTTTACTCACAAGCTAGTGACATTTTTATAACAAAACCGAACAAGTAGAGAAATACAAGTACACAAGGGTCAACCTCCCCAGCGAGGTTACCATAGCAACCCTAATTTAAACTCGATTTCCTGAAAGATCTGAAAACTAATATCCATAACGTGCTTCTGTAGGTGTTTCAGACGACTTGTATGCTTTCTAACTTGAAGGTTAAAAGGAAATAGCAGTGTTACTAAAATCTGTCTCATCCTCCATATGTTGCCGCTGAATAAAGTTTCATATACTAGTATTGGTCTTACAGAAAGTTGAAGAACTACCTGTTGTGTAAGGGATCAGGAGAAGAGGGCACTTCTCTTTCAACGTTTGAGAAAGAGCTTCCATCTTTTTCACTGCCAAGGCCTCTCTTCCATTCTTGAAATTTGAGTTCATATTCCAACAATTCCTCTTTTACTTGTCGAGCTTCCAAGACCTTATGATTTAAACCTGAAAGAGTTAATAACATCAATAGAAAAACACTCCGTTTGAGTCCCGCAAATCCACATGGCTTCCCCGCAACTTTAACCATAAGCCTTTCCTCCTTCTTTGGTGTTATTAAGCCCCGAGATGGAGAACAGAAATCTCAGACGCACGAGAGATAGAGAGAGAGAGAGAGGTATTTCTTGGAAATGTTTGTTAGATTGGCAGAATGAGGCATATTTAATATGTGGGGTCGCACTCCCATACTCTCATTTCTAAAACCGTAGTTTTTATTCATCATGAAGAGCACACAAGCCTAACTATAGCGTAGCGTGAAGCCGTGTCTTCAAGGAATTAAGTAGATGCCTTATTCCATTTACTATTTGATCTTTATTTTTTCAATCTTTTTAATGTAGCAGCACGGAAGATTGAATTTTCTGAATTACTTAACTCCGTTATATATTGTATTACACCTGGTAACTTTGCCAAACTAACAGCTGAACTGTCAAAGATTAGCCGACAATATCCCAGAAAAACACGGTTCATGTTTGACCATTTCTGAAAGCACCAGATGACATAGTTGATTTTTATTTAATGTAATTAAATCGCAGATATTAAGAGACGGTTCAGAACTTGGGTTTGTGTATTGATTTGATGAAATGTGGACTATAACCAAAGGTACTCCATTAGTCAAATAAACGACTTGATAAGTTCAAGCTCAACCTAATCCTGTCCATTATGATCCCGACTTGACTCTTCCCTCGCATGTTTTTACCTCATAAACCTAAAACGGTAACCTCTCCTTATTCTGTCGGTGCAGCTTTTGTAGGTCCAATGAAACTTACTTTGTATGTTTTTCTTTCCCAAAAAAATTCATGTGAGTTGGGTCACAACACATCAAAAGTTAAAGCATGCTTCTAAGCTCAATAGTCATTTATAGATTGTTTATTAACAAAATTTTATATCAACAGCTTCAACTTTTGTTGAACTTATTTTGCATGTTTTTATAATGGAAAAATTCATTTTTCCGCTTTGGTGTGAAAACATTAACTTCCACAAATGCAGTTGGACCAAACAAAATGTTCTTTTTCACTAAAGAAATATGGTTGTTCAATACATAATTTTATAAGGCAATTTTTCGAAAGCCTAAATTAAATAATTTTGTTTTAAATCATTTAGGTCATTGGTACCGTGCCGATACGTTTTACTAAGACTAGTTGTACTTGATTTATTATTTTTTATAGTATTCGTATAATACAATATAGGCGTCTCACAAAACTAGGCTATTTGCCCGTGGAAGAAACAAGAAAAAAGGGCATAGGTTTCTAGCAATGCCTCTGTAATGGGGAGTTTGTTTCTTCCTTTGGACTAGCTTATGGCAGGTTTATCATTCTGTAGTGTCACAGTGTTGGGATTTGCTAAACCTCTACCTTAGCTCAAGCAGTCGTGTCAGATCCTTGTTATTTAAATCAGCTGACCTTGTGACTTGTGATCGTAAGCTTCATTCAATATTGTGGCAAAGCAGTGCGTTTTGGCCCGTCTTCTTATTAGTCGAGTCTTGTCATATGGTGGCCGTAAATTTAACTGACAGAGGATAAAACATGCGACTATTTGAAACGAATTTAATCTCTAAAAAGTATCATTTTATTGTGATTTCAGTGATAACATTTAAGTAGGTATCTTAACTCTTGGATATCTAAATTTACGTTTAACAGTAATAGACAACTCGTCCTACCTGATATTGACATCGCCTAGAAAGAAGGGAGACTTTACCCTACCCTTAAATCGTAGATCAACCCAACCCCTTTCCAAAAATTTATATACAAAAAAAATAAAAGTCTGTGGTCTGTAAAACACTGAAATCTAATTGGCGCCATTTATGAAATATCCGCTCAATTTTGTTCCCTGAAGTTACAAATAGTTGCCCGTAAAAATTAGTACATAAACAGGGAAAGAAAAAGGAATTGGCTGATAGATGATGAAAGGAAGACATTCCATTATGAATTCTACACCGAATTAAATGCGCACAAAACATATTAGACATACAAACTCGATCATGGAATGAAATTCGAATTAGAATTGTTTTTTGTTGTGACTCCGAGAATTGTTATTTACTCTATAGTCGAGGTAGACGCATCGTTTGTCACTTTACTAGCAATGTCTGATTACCAACTTCCAGCTAGATTTTAAACTATATTTTATTTCCAGTCAGATATAAACCCTTTTGGATTATTCAGGAGCTCCGGTTTTTTTTTGGAGGGGGCGGGGGGCGGGGGGGGGGGGGGCGGCGGGGCGCGCGCGTTGTGAAGCAGCATCCATGGTTTACTTCGTTCTTACAACAAATCAAAAGAAGCACTAGCAAAATCTCAACAATGGACGTCTACAAAACCCCACCCACCTAATAATAATTTGCTATAATGGTCATTCCTTATAAAAGTAACAAAAACCGTCCAAACACATATATACCCTATCTTGTCACAAATGAAAGAATACATGAGATGTTTAATCTGTGAATTACATTTCAGCTACATAGTATCAATGAAGATCTAAACGGCAAAAACACTTCCCTTTTTTTTTATCTGTTTACTTTAATCGCACCATTTCGTGACAATAGTTCCTCTCAAACAGATACTGTGAAGAGGTAAAACTTTAGGACAACGGCAAGAGCAAGCTGCAATACAAAGATGCCAGCTACTATAAAGAACCACCTTTCACCTGCAGACATGATATGGGCACGAAGGTTGAGGGCCACAAATGATGCTGACATGAACCCAGCCAGCCCTGCAATTACCCATCTGAATAGGTCCAATGGCACGACTGACATACACTGCAGGTAACAAGAGTTCAGGGGCTAAGGAGGAGAATGCCACAGCTTATACGTTCTCAAAAAAGGGAGAAAATTTGAGGAGCAGTAACTCACCAGGGCCGGAATGAAGACAAACAGGGAGTATCCATAGAGACAGAAGAGTTGGACAAGTCCCGCGGGTGCAGAGAAGTATTTGAGGATCACATACAAACAAAGAGGAACCACGATGACATAGCCATAAAACAGACCAGCGGACCAAGTCACCAGATTTATGTCATAATTCCATTGCTCCTTCTTCAGCTTGTGTGTCACGTACGTGACAAATGTGCCAATTGAGGCTGCTACAAATATTAATGTGGTGCATATCCAAAATGGACCATACCTGTGTATATTCAAAGCAAAAATAAAAACTGCTAGTTACCACTCAGAAGAACAATACAGAACTCACACTTATATGATAAAATAATAACAGCATTTTTCCTCCAATGAAACTTTGATCACCTAAACATAGCCCAGTGATGACCAAAGCATGGGCATCTAAAAGTTCCCCTAATTGAAACATTGGTGCTACACACTATGGCTCTTTTGATAAACAAACAAGAATTGAAAAAAAAGGAGGGAGAAGTCATTTTAAAGATGAAAAATAGCCCTTATGCCCCTTAAAAAAAGTATTAAAAAATAAATAAAAACTGTTTGAGTATTAATTATAAGGTATAATAAACATTTTAACAAAGTGAGGGAATGGGACCAGGACAAACCAGAGCCTGAGGAATCAGGCCAGAGATGATTGCTTCAATCATGTTATTCATGAAAAAAAGGCTACACATTATTAAATAAAGCATTGTCTCATTTAAGGAATGAAGTAAATGTGACTGGCTGTAGTAAACTGGACAAGTCTACTGTTCACGAAGTCATCTATCCAACTAATGACCAGATAACAATGTTGAAGAACACAAGAACGATCCCACGAATTGTAACAAACACAATCGTTAAAGGAAACTCAAGGTCTTTATTCGTGATGCAACTCATCACATAATATTAAAAACACTTGTTTCAGAAATATACTTCAAAAGCAAGTCTCTATGATCTAAAATGCTACAAAAAGAGGGTACCTAAAAGAACAAAGCAGCAAATAATACATCCATGTCTAGAACAGAGCTGGAAAAGGAAAAATGAATCATGTACGATAGGTCTCCATCCCATTTCTTATGTGTAAGTTTTGATTCCATGATACTATCACATTTATGTTCGCAGCAAAAACAAAGCCTTAAATAATAAATACATGTCTAGAAAATTAATCAATAGAGAGGGTCAAAACTATAGCAGCGGTAATTTCTTATCAATAAATTAAATGAGACGCAAAACAATCCACATACAAATCAGGGCTGGTAGCAGTTTTTTCATTGAAAGTTCCTCTGAATGGAAAGAGTGAGTATTTAATCCTCTCTAGAACATCCACAGTGTCAACGTCAAAGTACGGTTTGTAAGCAGCAATAGTGAAAGTCCCAAACCAACCACTCTGCTGTGCTTCCTCAGAACCCGATACAGGTTTTGAAAATGTATCTGCATAAGGTGAACAAAGAAAACGTTACACAAAAAAATGACAGTCTTGACACATCCCACCTGCTTAAGCTCAAATCTCAGTATAAGGTTCTATATTAAAGAGTAGATAAGCGTATCGAGGGTTTAGGGTAAGAGAAAGGAAGAGGATGGAACCGCGAAACTCAATGACTAACCAGCTTATAGTTTGTTCAATAAAGATGGAGAAGCCACTAGGTATTAATAATAACAGGCTTTTCATGGACTCTTTCAAGTAAACAGTGATCTTGCAATAAGTTTATAATAATTAAGCAGAAACAACACATACCATCAGCATCTCGAGGCGGCCTGGATGCCCCAGTTATCTTCCCTTGAGCTTCAGACGGAGGAAATGTCTCAAGATTTGCGTCTGAAGTAATAAATTTTTATCAGATGTAATAAGATCAAACCCCAAGGATGAAGATCAGAATGAAGTAATATCCAGAATAGCAGTGACTATAGCAATCAAGTAACATGATATTGAAACAAATCCGACAGGAGCTAGTTTTGCGAGCTAAACTAACTAGAGGTCTTAGCTAAGGTATAGCCAAAAGAGTCTGATATGATGATTATAACATTACTGCAGAAATGTAAATAATAGTTACGCATCACCGTTCAAAGATCAGTAGTTCCCAGCAGTTCCGACTATGTAAACTGGTATACACCCCTCCCTGACACCTCCCCGGCCACGAAATCGAATAGGTATAAATTGGAAATGAAATTCGAGAGAACAATAGTTGTACCTGCGAACTTGACGGAGACATGCCCTTGATCTGGAACTGCCTGCGATATAAAACCAGGATCTCAGAGTGAGATCTAAAACCCAAACAGTCATGGAGAATCGAAAAAGATTGTGAGGAATTGGAAGATATACTCACAGTTACGGATCCAGAAACCTTCTGATTATCGATAGCCGTATAGTTTCCGGACATCATCTTTACAAATCTTGCTTCGTCCCGTTCCTCCTCTTCCTTCAGCTCCCCCGGATCTCTCTTCTGTCAATCCCCCGCGTTTGTTTTATTTTCCGCTTGTTTTTTAACGACGGGTTTCTCATTGGTCTCCTCATATTTGTATCTGGACGCCGAAGCTACTATTCCTTTTTTTTTTTACAATATTATTCTATTTTTTACATTTTTTTTATGATAGGTTCAACACCAATATTTTATTAGTGCTTAATGTTTATAAATAATTTATAAAATTATTAAATAGTATTCACAAATTAAATTTATCTATAGTTTAAAAATAAAATAATTTTTTAGACAATATTAATATTAGATATAGTAAATTATCTATTATTTTTAAGTATAAATTTAAATATTTAAAAATTAAAATATTTTTTTAAATATTACAATTATATTTATAATAAAATAATACTACTTAATATTTAAATATACTTTAAATATAGTCATAAGTCTCATTTTTGTTTTTTGTCGGTTAAACTCACATTCCATGCGTGACTTGATAATTTTTACTTTCGGAGAGCAGATGGGGAGCAAAAGACTGTAAGGGGCCGATCTCTGAAATGGCCCCTTGATTCCATCTTGCAACTGGGCCCTGTAAGGCGTTTTGAACGAAACAGGTTGTTTTATTTTTAATACATATAATTATTTAAAATATATTTAAATAGTAGCAGAGGAGATTCATTCGAGTGATAAACGACTCAGTATCGTTTAAGTGAGGTCTTGAATTTGAGCCGTATGCAAAAAATTCCCGTTAGAAGACTCACCAACTATAGTCAGGTGCACGACGTGGGTCGAATCCGAATATAGTCAGGACAAAGCTCCAGTAAACCGGGTGGACAATAAAAAAAATGTATTCAAATTTTAAAAAATATTATTTTATTATAATTATAGTCATAGTATTTAGAGAGGTATTATAGCTCTAGATACTTAGGTTTGTGCCTGAGAATAATAGATAGCTCGTCCTACTCGATATTAATATCGCTTAAGAGAAAGAGATATTTCGTCATGCCCTTAAATCGTAAGTAAGTTTAACTCATTTTTAAAAATTTATTTATCAACAAAAATATTCAGGAGGGTATAGATAGAAATAAAAATAAACTTGCGTACACAATAGGAAATATTGATTATTAGACTCAGTGTCTTTTATATTTAAAATTTTTATTATTTTTAAATATTTGGGAGATAATTTTCTTATAATTTAATTTTATTTTGGTATTTAGCTCTCACTTATAACAAAAAAAAAATCAAAAGGAAAAAAAGGAGTTAGTGAAAAATAATTTAACTTTACATCAACATATTAAAAATCATGGCAATTGAGAGGCCGATAACAATCATGGTTAAATCCGGTCAGACGTATCATAAGTAAAATAACACAATTTAATCAAAATATAGAGAAATATTCATAATTAATTTAAAATATATATTTAAATAAAAATAATATTTAAAAGAGTATTAAAAAACAACAAACTTGCGTACACGCTAGGAAATATTGCCATGGTTAAAAATAATATTCATAATTAATTTAAAATATATATTTAAGTAAAAATAATATTTAAAAGAGTATTAAATAAAAATAAACTTGCGTACACGCTAGGAAATATTGACTATTAGACTCTTGTCTTTTATATTTAAAATTTTTATTATTTTTACGTATTTGAGAGATAATTTTCTTATAATTTAATTTTATTTTGGTATTTAGCTTTAACTTATAACAAAAAAAATCAAAAGGGAAAAAAGGAGTTAGTGAAAAATAATTTAACTTTACATCAACATAAAAATCATGGCAATTGAGAGGCCGATAATAATCATGGTTAAATCCGGTCAGACGTATCATAATAAAATAACACAATTTAATCAAAATATAGAGAAATATTCATAATTAATTTAAAATATATATTTAAATAAAAATAATATTTAAAAGAGTATTAAAAAACAATATTAATCTTCAGCTAGAACTATCAATAAAGGCCGGCCCTATTCCAAAGTGCCTAACGTGCGGGCTCAGGGCCAACCTTACATGGCTTTCATACTATTTTATTAAATTTTTTTCTTTAAAAAAAAATTGAAATATAAAAAATAAAATAATAAATATATTAAATTTTCAAATTCATATAATAAATATTAGTAAAATAAAATTTTAAACTATTGTCAAATATTAATGTCATATAAAAATTACCTCAAACTCTAATAATAAACTATTGTTCAAACTCAAAAATAAACAAAACTAAATAAAGCTTATAAATAAGAAGACAAAAATAAACTAAGTAGCTAAACACTGGTTTTAAAACTGGTATTAATAATTTATATTCTGAATTCATAAAGTTTTAAATTTTGAACATTAAAGAGATAATTGGTAATAATAATGTATAATTCTTAATTCAGAAAATTTTAAATTTTTAGCATTAAGAAAATAAAAGGGCCTTTTAAGCCCAAATTCATTTTTCACCCCCTAAAACTCAAAACCAACTTTCCATTTAAATAAATTTAAAGGGGTTAATTTGTTGGGAGCAACCCATTTTGACAGCTCTATCTCTAATTTTAATATAAAATATATTTAATTAATTTAATTATATTAAAAAATAGTTACATTAATTAATATGATATATTTTTTTAAAATGTTATAATTATATTCCTTAGTTTCCTAATTTTTTACTTAATTATTATTAATAGAGTATTAATAAAAATAATTTAAAAAATAAATAAATATAAAAATATATATTATATTTATGACTAATATTAACTATATAATTAAATTATATATTAAAGATTCAAAAAATAATATACATATGAGTATATATTGAAATAAAGCAACGGTATAGGTTGATTTTTTCCTACTCCCTCCTCTTCTAAAATCACATCTACATATAGCCCTTAATAATGACGCACTTAAGTGACGATTGGGTAAACATGATTTTGATAGCGAAACCAGACAAGTCATTTAATCTGTCCATGATAACGTATTGACTATCCAGAGCCATCTATAGAAACTTCTATATGGATGGCGTGAGTTCATTAAAACATATGAATTGTTATTTTGATGATTTTGCTGATAGTCGACCAATTGAAAATGTTCATGATAAATCACAATACGGTAAATATTTTGCATCCCCTCCTCCACATACAAAATACCAACACGTTAGTATACATATAATAAAAAATAAATTTATATTTTATAATAATATAAATTCGATTCTCTTTTTCATTGTGAAGATTTATTTAATAAATAATTTTATAAATTTTTTATATACAATCTTTAAACATTGAGATTGTGTCTGAACTTTAGCATGGGATCGGTGATAAATTTACTTAATTTTTTTTATATAAAAAAAGAAAATAATACAATCGCGGGATGCTAATGATGGTCCAACGATTGATTGCAAAGCAAATATTTCCCCCGATCGATAATCCTTGCACGTTTTATATATTTTTGTAGGTTGTAACTACCAAATTGAATAATATTATTAGATCACGGTTTGGTCTGGGATACAAGTCGCCGAGGAACCTGGCCAAAGCCTTGTTTCCACGCATGACGCTGCGGGGGATTTAAATAGTACATATTAGGTGAGCGATTCGGTATCATATCCATCCAACTTAAAAAATCCTCTCATAACAAAAACCCTTCACCAATAATTCGTCCTCTGTAGTCAAAATGTCAATTTGGTCCCCTTGGTTTAAAATTCTACCAGTACTTTGGATTAGATCATTTCGAAGGGAATAAGTGTATCTTTATTTTGTTTTCTTGGTATGGAAATAATTGTATCTTTAAATTCGACCGAGAAATTAATTCACCCACGTACGCAAACACAGATCACAGTGCGGAATTTATTTATACGTCTTCTTTGCTTTCGTATGTCCATTTCTTTCATCCCTTTCTTTATTTTCATCTGTGCCTCACTTAAATGGGCTTTGACTTATCCATCAAGAGCATATTAGTAGACTATTTCAAAAAATCTCTGCCTTTTAAGATTATTTCATAGTAATCTTTTATCCAAGTAGACATTTCTTTGTCCGAATGCATTCATGCGTATGATACCTGACTTTTATTTTTTTGGCTAATGCACTTTTATCATTTCCTTCTATATATCTTCCCTCCTGCAACAATCTCTTCATCTGCAAGAAAGTCATCTCACCCGCGGGTCCCGTTCTCGAATCTTCACGCGCGCGCGTAGTCCTCCAACGTGCTGCCATGCAAAATATCGTTTTGGAAACTCATTAAGTATATGTATGAATGCGTAATCCGGCATCATCAGAGCCCTCTTTTCAATATTCATATCCGCAGTCCTAAAAACTAAAAAGAGAGCCTCTTTAATTTTCATATATCAATCACCTCACTCACATGAAGTTGCAGTTGGAATTAGTTCATCAACTCTTATATGGCTTCCTCTAAGTCTTCCTCCTTACCTGCTCATCCCTCTCCCATGCAAATACCTTTCCTGTTCTGTCTTCTTCTCTGCTCCCTACTTCTCCTTCTCTCCATCCTCTCTGTCAAGCCCCAGAAATCGCCCCCTCCTAAATTCACCCATCGAATACTTCATCAACAAGAACAAGAAATCACAGAACGTCCGGCTTGGTTCGATTCCATAGCAAAACATCTTAAGACCGACAACGTTAAGGTAGGTCTCGTTAACATCGATAAAAAGCTCGACGTTAGCCTATTACGACATCTGCCTCCACGAGTAGAGACGGTTCCGGTCAATTTTGAACACGTTGACGAGAATTTGAAATGGGAAGACTTTTTCCCCGAGTGGATTGATGAAGAACAGAAACGGGGCCCACCGCGGTGCCCGAGAATGCCGATGGCGGAGACTCACCGGGATTTGGATGTGGTGGTGGCTAGAGTTCCGTGTGGGAGGAAGAAGAAAGGAGTCAGAGACGTGTTTAGGTTACAACTAAACTTGGTGGCGGCTAATCTGGCGGTGGAGAGTGGGTGGTTGAATTATGATTCTCATCGAACGGTGTTTGTTGTTTTCATCGGGAGATGTGGCCCCATGATTGAGATTTTCAGATGCGACGATCTTGTAACGCATGGAGGCGAGTATTGGGTGTATAAGCCGCAGCTATGGAGACTCAAGCAGCTTACGCTTATGCCTGCTGGTTCATGCCAGATTGCTCCCAATTTTGCAGAAGCAGGTATGCTTTTGGTTCTCTTTTAATTAGAATTCACGCTTTTCAAGCTTTGTCCCTTTCGTTGTCTTTGCCGGTGGAATGATGGGAGTATATATATTATTATGAAATCATATCTCTCCATAATCGATGGCTAACGTATCCAGATTAAGTTGACCTTACCCGGAATATTGCTATCAATGATATTATTAAATCAAATAAATTGGCATCATACAAGTTATAAATTGGAGTATTTAATGCAATAACCATGGCATTGCCAGCAAAGGGCCTCACGGGTTCATTCTCCGGGTTAGTTATTTTGGTCAAGATTAATATTTATGAACATTAAAAGCAAAATACTATTGGTAATTGAGATTTGAGAACGGCGGTCAACTTATAATTCCCCCACTTTCCCTTTCACGCGCTTCTTCTATATACTCAACCTAAGTTTCACGCCGTCCCTCAGATGGGGTGATCCTAGCTGGTCTAAAATCCTCTCCATATTCAGAAATTTAACTAAAAAAATAATCCCGGTCATGATTGGCTTCTGTTTTTTTTATAGGGCATTTTTCTTATGGATATTTGGTTCTTATTATAGATCACACAAGGAAGTATTCATTACAATTTTTTTTTAATATGGCCCCTTTTAAATGTCTGTGTTTTTTCTTCATTTTAAAGTATAAGTTTAAATATGAATAAAATTAAAGATTCCTTTTATTTCAGACAAAAATAATAAATTAATAGTAAGAATGCTTCATAGGAAATATTGGAGGGAGTAAGTAAATTACTAGTTCTACAGTTCATCTTTGCCGATGCATATATAACAGTATCTTATTCACGCATATATAGGAATTGTACATATATAGTAATTGTATATTTTGGATAATTCAAAGATTTTGTATGTGGTTTAAAACCAACAGATAAATGAGCGAATTACGGCACATTAAAAAAAAAAAAACAGTTAGCTTTC
This sequence comes from Leucaena leucocephala, assembly GCA_037074615.1. NCBI lineage: Eukaryota > Viridiplantae > Streptophyta > Magnoliopsida > Fabales > Fabaceae > Leucaena > Leucaena leucocephala. The sequence continues at coordinate 229,187 of JAYWLJ010000098.1, read as the reverse complement.
TTTCTTTCTTTGTTGTTGTTGCTGTTCTTCTTCTTCTTCATTAGACCAAATTAAGATAGATTGAATTGAGAGGTTTTGTTGATCACGCATGCATATGGTTCTGTTGCAGGTAAAGAGGTATGGAGGCATTACATGAAAAGCAATAACGCAACCATACGAGCCCCGAGGGTAGCCTACGCCACAGTGCTTCACTCGTCAGAAGCTTATGTTTGTGGCGCAATAGCTTTAGCCCAAAGCATCCTTCAGACCCTTAAACACCGTCCCTTTAAGCCCAACGCAGACTTAATCCTCCTTGCTGATAACTCAATCGGTCCCAAATCCACAAGAGGGCTTAAAGCTGCCGGCTGGAAGATCAAGCGCATCGAACGCATCCTCAGCCCCTTCGCCAGAAAGAATTCATATAACCGATGGAATTACAGTAAGCTGCAACTATGGAAGCTCACACAGTACGACAAAGTCATATTCGTCGATTCCGATCTCTTAGTCTTGAAGAACATCCACAACTTCTCCTTTCACCCTCAACTCTCGGCCGGGCCTAACGATTTCTCATTGTTCAATTCTGGGTTGATGATAATCGAACCGTCCGAGTGCATGTTCGATGATATGATGCAGAAGAGATTCACTGTGAAATCCTACAACGGAGGCGACCAAGGCTTTCTGAACGAGATATTCGCGTGGTGGCATAGGTTGCCTTCGAAGGTGAATTATTTGAAGTTTCATGACCGTTATGCAGAGAAGGAGACAGAACTGGAGGATGCTTATGCTATACATTATCTGGGTTTGAAGCCGTGGTTGTGTTATAAGGATTATGATTGTAACTGGGACTTGAAGGATCACCACGTATTTGCGAGTGACCTGGCTCACAGGAAGTGGTGGCAGGTTTATGAGAAGATGCCCAAGGAGCTGCAATCTTACTGTGGGCTGACCAAGAAGATGGACCAGAGATTGATGACATGGAGGAGTAGAGCCAGAAATGCTAGTTTGGCCACTGGGCATTGGAAGATTAAGATTAAGGATCCAAGAAGGAAGCGTTTTGTAGCATGAGGACGCTCCTACAGTATTCATTAATTAATAATATAGCTAGCGCCGTTATTTTTTGCGGCCATTGACAAGTTAGTTATCTTGTTCCATTAAAAAATTTCCCCCGTTGCTATATTAATATTAATATATATATATATATATATATATGTGGGTGTGGGTGTGTCAATTACAGGTATTTATGTGATCACGCGATCAAGTTGCATCTCAAATCATGGGAAAGAAGATGTCCACAAAAAGTAATTTCCATTCACCCATCAATTATATATGTATATTTATATATTAAAAGTGTGGATAAATAGTTAAATTATTGATGCGGTCTGGAAAAGAAAAAAAATCTCAAATTCCTCTTATCAAATGCATATTTGAAAATACTGAATTCTTTCATATACAACATTTTATTTAGTAAAAAGAGACTATAGTTTTTTAAAAGGTGACTTGTAAATATGATTAGGAGTAATTAATAATTTATGATTAGAGGCATGATAATCAATTTTTACGTTTTATATATTTTTTTGCAGCTATAATATTACCAGAAAATTAAGATTTTTTATTGACTACGTAAAGTTTAAAATACTCATAAATAAAAATATTTTTTATAAATTTAATTGATTAATGATCTTCTATTCACGGGAACAAAGACAACGATCCCATAGACAAACCCCACATGCATATCCAGAAACCTGTCTTAAGAAGGGACCGGACTGATAGAACCGACGGTTTTCTCCCGCCCCCTCGGCTCTCGTTTTTTTCTAACAAGTACGTACGTGCAGCTTTCTATAATTAATAATTATCTAGTGATCCACAGTGGCATCATACGAGAGATCCAAGACAGTTAAGTGGCATTATTTACTCATTTATGTCGTATATATCACTTATATAAAATATAAAATTTATAAACTGTTTTACGAGTTTTTATATTATGAAGGAACCATTCATACATTTATAAACTCCACTTTAAATACAAACACACATTAACGGCAAAATATACACGTTAAATAACAAAAAATATAAATAACTGTCTGACTCCCTTTTGTGGTTTACCTCTCCTGTCGGTGTTTCCACCTTCGGTTGGAGACAAACACACAGAGCAGCTCAGCAGCATAAGGAAACTGGGCAGAACCTCTTGGACTCTCAATTTCCTCGGGACCGCTCACTCTCTTTTCTCCGAGATCTAGGGTTTCCTTCCAAACGCAAACATGGCGCCGCTTACGGCGGAGACAGGGAAGACCACCCTCAATTCGGGCTGGCTCGCCGCTAGGTCCACCGAGGTCCAATTCACTGGCACTCAGCTCACCACCACTCATCCTCCAATTGGACCCACTTCACCATGGATGGAAGCCGCCGTGCCTGGAACGTAATCTCCCTTCCCCTCTTTAGTGGCCCAAGTAGACAAGGGCTGCACGGTTTACTTCCTAGTTTTGAATCATTTATCTCTTTGATGCTCTGAGGCTTATAGATTTCAAAAGTTACATACTCGGATTCATTATGTTATTATGGATGCACTGTGTGATAAGAGTTTGGATACATGTTAGTTGCTGGTGCTTTTTTTTTCAACTTTAGCCGTAATTTTGCTGATTAAGTGACCTCAATTGACAGCGTTCTCTCGACCTTGGTGAAGAACAAAATCGTGCCAGATCCTTTTTATGGACTTGAAAATGAAGCAATCATGGATATTGCTGATGCTGGGCGAGAGCATTACACATTCTGGTTCTTTACGAAGTTTCAGTGTAAGCTGGTAAGAATTTTTCCTTCCGACATTATACAATTAAAGGCATAGAAGTTTCACAATTCTATTTGGTTTCGTTTTTTAATTTCTTGCTTATATTCTTCTTCTTCTTGAACTAAGCCTTTTTTAAAGCGAAAAGAGAACTTGATACTAAGAAGTCCATGGAATTGTTATAGACTGAAAGGCATCTAATACAACAACTTTATCTTTTGTACAAAAGGTGGTTTCTGATTGAAAATAGTTTCATCAAGGTTTGATGGACGTAACCAATTTGTTGATCCTTCGCAGTCAACCAATCAGCATTGTGAACTGAACTTCCGTGGAATCAATTACTCTGCGGATGTATTTATAAACGGCCACCAAATGGTTCTCCCAAAAGGAATGTTTCGTAGGCATTCTCTTGATGTCACTGAGATTCTGCATCCAGATGGTAGTAACCTGCTTGCTGTTCTTGTTCACCCTCCGGATCATCCTGGGAAAATACCCCCCGAAGGGGGACAAGGTGGCGATCATGAGGTTATGACAAAATTGTATTTACTTATCAGTTCCCTTATTTGATAACTTTGCAAATCACTTTGGAAAAATTATCTTTCAGGAACCCATTCTTTCTGTATATTTAAGTCTTGCCCCCCCTTTTCAGATCGGAAAAGATGTGGCTACTCAATATGTTGAAGGTTGGGACTGGATGGCTCCAATAAGGTGACATTGTTATTACTTTTAGGATAAATATTTGTGGTTAGTTTTATGTTCTGGATAAGGTACTTCTTGTTATTGAAGCGCTGCCGATTTAAAAGTCTTGTTGTTCTTTTTTCTTTTGACTGGTGGTGTCGGGCTTGTAAATCTATCATTGTGGCAACAATCTTGTAATCATATTTATATTTAGAAAGATTCAATCTATTAATTTCTTCACTTTTTTGGTGATTGATTGAAACAATGTTGTTTCATTGAGCACTAGCTATAAGGTAGAAGGCATTGTATAAAAGTGCAATTGGTCTAATTGGAATTGGATCCTGTGTCCAAGATCTATATAAATAAACAAAACTCTGATGCGAGTATTTATTTTGATCGCAGAGATAGGAATACTGGAATCTGGGATGAAGTGTCCATTTCAGTTACTGGGGTGAGTTAAGCGTGAAATGCTTTAATTCCTACCAACCTACCCAAGTATTTTGATTTCTTTGTTTTTTCCTCTCTGATGTACTTAAGGATTTGTTGTTGGCACCAATTTTAAGGCCTTTGTTTGCTCTTCTACACCCTTAGACAATTTCATATACTTGTTTATGAAACATCTTTTCCTGGTAATCATTTTGGTTGTAATTCATGGTGAAATATGGCTGAACCTTCTAGATCCAAAACCAGGTGAGATGTTTTCATGAGGAATACATTGTTATTTTTTTATGAGATATATCACGATGAGTTACTGAGATGAATGAAAAACAAAACCAGCTTGTTGCAGTGACATGAGTTTGAAATCAGAAATGCACTATTGGTTCATTTTGATCAATTGGTCTAAAAATTAAATCATCCAATTTTTGAGTTGATATCTTCATCATTGATTGTTCATTTGTTCTTTCATCCATTTGGCTATGATCATTTCAGTATCTCTGTCTATTTTGCAGCCGGTAAAAATAATTGATCCACACTTGGTGTCATCGTTTTTTGACAATTATAAGAGAGTATATCTGCATACCACAGTTGAGTTGGAAAACAAGAGTGAATGGATTGCTGAATGTTCTCTTAGTATCCAAGTTTCGACTGATGTTGAGGAGAACACTTGCTTAGTAGAGCATCTTCAAACTCAGAACGTCTCAGTTCCTGCTAAATCGAAGTTACAATATACATTTCCTCAGGTTGGTTATACCGTCTTTTCTACTACCACACCAAACTGTTAAATCTTCTGTCAACTCAGTCAGTTATTCTGGGAACCTTGATCAACAAATTGGGTGTTCTGGATATGGTTTGTCAATCCATTATCCTACTGTCTATTAGTATTGTGTTAGCTTTTGTTTCTAGTGTTCTGCATGACTTATCTCATTTGACTATTGCCCATAACCGTATTTGATTGTTAGAATTCGCTGTCAAATTTTTATGAGCACGTGTATTGTGAGCCAATGGCTTTTGGTGTGTCAGTTGTCGTCAATTATAGGTTCAGAAGACCTTGAAGTTAAGCAATACGGCACACCACAAAAAAAACAACAAAAAACTATCCCAACTTCTCAAGTAATTGTCCCAATAACTTCTGTTCAAAATAGAATCAGCATGAACTTGTCTGTCCTTGGATTGGATAATCTTTCCAATCGTTTTTTCACCATACATCCTGTTCTGCTGCATGTATTAAGGTGGAATGTTCAAAGCTTCTATTGATGTTATCATGATCTGAAACTGTGAATTGGCAGCTTTTCTTCTATAAGCCCAATTTGTGGTGGCCCAATGGATTGGGGAAACAATCTTTGTACAATGTTGCTATTGACATTGATGTTAAAGGCCATGGAGAATCTGATTCATGGAGACATCACTTTGGGTTCCGCAAAATTGAGAGTCATATTGATGCTGCTACTGGTGGAAGGTATGGTGGCTTCCCATGTTTCTTTGATGGTATCATTTCTATACTTATTTCTTGGTAGAATTAATTCAAGCTTTGAACATTTTCCTCATATGCTGTGATGCACACGTCTGGTCTCAGGTTGTTCAAAGTCAATGGAGAACCAATTTTTATCAGAGGAGGTAACTGGATATTATCAGATGGGCTGCTAAGGCTTTCAAAGAAGCGGTATCACACAGATATCAAGTTTCATGCTGACATGAATTTCAACATGATTCGTTGTTGGGGTGGTGGACTGGCTGAAAGGCCAGAATTTTATTATTATTGTGATTATTATGGAATTCTGGTATGGTGTACTTCATCCCTATTCTTTTTCAATTGCTCCTTATGCCTCTTGCTTTGTTATATTATCAAAATGGACTTATTCATTGATCTGGTTCTGCTGTGAGCTTGTCAGAGTTGTTTGTGTTCAATTTTCTCCGTTTAATTTTGCATTGATATTATATCAATTTCAATGACTCCCTTATCACAATAAACAAGCATGTTTAGAGTTTTTCTTTTCTTTTTGTTTGGGGTTGGGGGGGGGGGTTCAGTACTGGGGAGGTTGATTTTTCTTCCATTTTTACTGACAAATTTAGTTCATAAGTTGTGTATGTTTACTGACCAAAGAACGATTGTCATTCAGGTATATTATGACAAAACGTTATAACATTTATGTTCTGAGAGCACTTTCTGAAGTGTTCCTATAGCCCTAGTTCAGTCACCTTGTTAAGGTTAATTAGGTAGTAGACACACACACACACACACTAGTGACATTGAGGTTTTCTTAAATTTGATCGTACTGCTGATGTAAATCTTGTAGGTCTGGCAAGAGTTCTGGATTACTGGGGATGTTGATGGACGAGGTGTCCCGGTGTCAAATCCAAATGGCCCACTAGACCATGACCTTTTCCTGTTCTGCGCAAGAGACACGGTCAAGCTCTTAAGAAATCATCCTAGTCTTGCCCTCTGGGTAGGAGGAAATGAACAAATACCCCCAAAAGATATAAATACTGCTCTGAAAAGTGACCTGAGGCTTCATCCTTATTTTGGGAGTGTAAATGAAAATGGCAAACCTGTGGAAGACTCTTCCCTGATGTTGAGAGATCCTAGCCAGTATCTTGATGGTACACGTATTTACATCCCAGGGTCGTTATGGGATGGGTTTGCGGAGGGAAATGGAAGCTTCTCTGATGGCCCTTACGAAATTCAAAATCCTGAGGATTTTTTCAAAAATGATTTTTACCATTATGGATTCAATCCGGAGATTGGTAGTGTAGGAATGCCAGTTGCAGCTACTATTCGAGCTACAATGCCCCCAGAAGGATGGCAGATACCAGTCTTTAGGAAGCTTCCTGATGGTTATGTAGAAGAAGTTCCGAATCCCATCTGGGAATACCATACATACATTCCTTATTCAAAACCATCCAAGGTTCATGATCAGATTCTACTTTATGGCACCCCAAAAGATCTCGATGATTTTTGCATGAAGGTGAAAAGTTGTTTAATCCAGGCTTGATGCATTTTTCATCCTCCTGCATTTTGTATTTTCTGGTGAATTTGATGTTCGTGTTTTCACCTTTATGCCATGATATCTCAGGCTCAACTTGTCAACTACATTCAATATAGAGCTCTTCTAGAGGGATGGACCTCTCGCATGTGGAGCAAATATACAGGTGTATTGATTTGGAAGACACAAAATCCTTGGACGGGTCTCAGGGGTCAGTTTTATGACCACCTACTTGACCAAAATGCGGGTTTCTATGGCTGTCGATGTGCTGCAGAGCCAATTCATGTACAGCTCAATCTGGATACTTATGTTATAGAGGTATGGTTTGTCTATTTAATTTCTATTTTGTATGAGTAAGGATTAGCAGTACAATAAATATCCTTTGACTGAAGGTAAATATCGGGATAGGAAGGGTAAAATCAACAAGCAAGGGATTAAATTGACATTTATGATGGGATCAAGTTATGAATAGAGTGGTGTATTTGGTATATAAGTTTTGTAACATTTCATCTTCCTGCCTAAATAGGTTGTTAATACTACATCAGAAGAATTGTCTGACGTGTCTATTGAAGCCTCAGTATGGGATCTTGAAGGGACATGCCCATACTACAAAGTTCATGAAATTCCCCCTGTGCCTCCAAAAAAAGTTGTGCCCATTGTTGAGATGAAGTATCCGAAGACCAAAAATCCAAAGCCAGTCTATTTTCTTCTTCTTAAACTCTACAACAAGTCGGATTATAGAATTTTATCTCGGAACTTCTATTGGTTGCATCTCCATGGTGGAGATTACAAGCTACTAGAACCATATAAGAAGAGGAAAATACCTCTCAAGATAACATCGAAGGTTTTGATTCAAGGGTCTACTTATGAGATTCAAATGCATGTGCAGAACACATCTAAAAAACCGGACTCTAGACTTCTATCCTTAAGGCACAGTTCAACATCTAGTGAAGGAGATGTTGAGTCACTGGCAATTGTAAAAGGAGGGACTGGAAAAGAACAGGAAGTTGGTTTGTTTAAGACTGTATATAGATGTCTTGCTGGGAAAAATGATGGTGGATTGAGGGTCGCTGAAGTGAATGGGCATGATGCAGGAGTTGCTTTCTTCCTTCATTTTTCAGTTCATGCTTCGAAGAGGGAGCATAGAGTAGGGGAAGACACTAGAATTCTCCCAGTTCATTACTCAGATAACTACTTTTCACTGGTGCCAGGGGAGGCCATGCCTATTACGATATCTTTCGAGGTCCCTCCGGGCGTCACTCCTCGAGTCACTCTGAATGGTTGGAATTACCATGGACAAACCATCCATGAAGCTGTATAGGCTTTTTGTTATATTCAACGTTGTGACAAGAAAGTTTAAATAAGGTGTTAGAAGAGTGATCTGAAGTTTGGAGAGAGAGGAGTTAACAATCATAATTTTTAAGCATTTAGTCAAGGGTTTAATCCCTAATCCTAATAGTGTGTATAGAGAGAGTTTTATGGTTAATATTAAAGTTTTTTCAAAAAGTCTATAATGCAAGAAGATTAGTCACAATTTTTAGTAGTAAATACTTAAAATTGCCTAAATAAATTATATTTATAAATTAATAGTGGAGTCTAATTGTAAAATCTCAAAAATTTGTGCTCAGACAACTATTTTGATTTTATAACATTTTTTTAAAGGAAAAATTATAATTTTATTGTCCTTAAATTTTTTCTCAATTATTAATTTAGTCTATGAAGTATAACTCAAATTTTTATAATTTATTAACTTGAAACAATTTAATTTTTATATCAGTATAACTCAATTTTCATAATTCTTTAACTCAAAATATAATAATTGAGTTATACCATGACCAAGGGCCTGTTTGGATAGGATTTTAAAAAAAAACTTATAAAAAAAAGATTTATGAACAATTTATAAAAAAAAATTAAATAAGATCTTATGAAAAAAAAGTGGTTATAAATAAATAAGTATTTAGATAGTTATTTTTATAATGACTTTTTATATTGGTCAATTATAAAAAAATGTATGATTTGATTAAAAGTAAGAGAGAGAGGAGAGAGGTAGAAAAAAGAGAAGAGAGAGGAGAGAGAGTGTAAGAAAAAATAGGAGAAATGAGAGAGGGTGCAAAAAAAAAAAGGTAAAATAGTAATTAGATAATCCATAAGCTCTTTTACTGTTCTAAAAGCTAGTTTCAATAGCTTATTCAAAACTATGGTTTTAAACTATAATTTTGTCCAAAAATACTTATGACAAATATGGCTGTTTGTTTTAAAATCTTCCTAAACTATAGTTTGAGGGCAAACTAAACAGGCTCCAAATGTGTTAACTGTAACGTATCGTTACCGGGGGGAAACTGTAACGTATTACAGCATATGCAACGCGCTTTACAGATTTTCTAGAATTTACATGTGAATGTGTTATGCGCATGAGGAGGAAATATTTCTAAAAAACGGAAGAGGGGGAAAGGTCATCATGAAATAGCCTTCATAAACCGATTTATTGAGGAGATGAAGCCTGCGGCTTTGTCAAGCAAACTTTGGCCTTGCCCTGACTCCTCTTCTGCCCTCCCAAATATTATCTGCCATATAAAGGTAAAATCACCCATCAGACAAAATTCAATCATCATAGTGTGTGTTTGGAAACTATCCAAACCACAGTTTTAAAAAAAATTTTAGCCTAAACTTTGATTTGAAAAAATTTTAAAACAAATAATAATATTTATTCAAAATAATTTTTAGATTAAACTATGGTTTAAAACCAAAATTTTGAATAAACTACTGAAACTAGTTTTTGGAACAGTAAAAAATTTTATAACTATCCAATTACTATTTTACCCCTACTTTTTTTATACTACCTCTCCTCTCTTCTCTCTCTTCTCTACCTACTCTTCTCTCTCCTCTATCATATTTTTGATAAAATCATACCCTTTCTAGTAATTTTCTAATTACAAAAATCTTTTTAACAATAACTATTTAAACACTCATTTATTCAAAACTACTTTTTTTCTATAAGTTCTTCTCCAAAAGCTTTTTTTTAAAAGCTGTCCAAAAGCCCCTTTTTTTCATACGCTATTTTCTAAACTTTTATCCAAACAGGTCATAGTGTTTTTAGGGAAATGAAGTGATAAAGGCATGTGACTTTATTTTCTTCCTTGAGGCTGAGGCTGGTTCCGGGTGATTTCGTTATGATTCTTTCAATACTAATTTTCATACAAGTTGTTGATTGAAAAATTAATAACTACCTCAATTAAAAACAGCAGGGCATGCCAAATGATTTTCTATACATAATCAGGCAATGTAATCAATAACCGAAGCTACTAACCTCAAGTTCTTCAGCATCAGGACGGCTAATGAACTCCTTGGCTAGTAAATATCTGTTGGGCCTATCCTTGTCATCGTAGAACACTTTCCACAATCTAAGTATGATCAGCAAAATAATCAAACATCAGACCATAAATGGATTGAATTTGACTTTGGAAAAAACGAGTGAAGATTATTTGCCAAGACAGAATTAGTATTTGACCACAAGCGTGAATTTCTTATCTCAATTTTCCAGGGAAAACAGTGAATCCTATAACAACCAGTAAATCATGCTGGTGCCCTCAACATCTAGAAACTACATCAGTACCCAATCTCCCTCCTTCATCTCTCAAGGAGTCATCAGGATTTTGGGTTAACCATGGGTGCAAATAATCTGAAAAGTGATTTTATGTACTGTAGTCATTGTGGGAGACCTTACCCGGGATAGCACCTGAAGACTGCACCAGATGGTAGAGGTCGCATGGAATAAACAGTCGTGAAAGTGCTGTACAACAAATGACAAGTGTTTAGCAGTATGATGCGATCAGAATATCACAATTCTTGGAAAAGGGAGCTAAACACATACAGTTCATTACTGAATTGAAGATAAACTTCAGACTTCATTCAAATGACATTTAAGCTTTTTACCAAGAAGGAGAATAACAAAATGTAAGGCTGGGGCCTGAAAGTACGACTCAGAAGAAAAACATTGATTAAGCCGCTAAAGCAATAACAAAGCAAAAACAAGGCCTGTATAGGTTAGAAAAAGTATCACAGCCAGTCATTGTACAGAACCTATATCTCATATGATAAAGGAGAAAAAATTAAGTCAGATAACTCAAGGGGAATTCTTCCATCTGAATTACATGGATCAGAACAAACTTTTATAACTCCCGAAACAGATGACATCACTATTTCAAACTGCCAGTTGAAATATAGAGTAAAAAAACAAGCATAAATGAAAATGTGAAATGATTTACATATCAAACCTTTTATATAAAAAAAGGAAATCACACCTTAAAAAGTAGCGTCTTAACTTCCGAACATTAACTCCAACCCCAACATCCTCACTGATCAAGCGTGGATTCCACATGATGAGAGGCCTTGGCTGCAAATATACAAAAAGTTCATATGAAACAAAGACATGCATATTTCTAAAACGCCCGGTGCCGAAATGGCATTGCTGGGTGATGCCATCCTAAGCCTATGGTGGTTTGCTAGAAAGATACATGATATGAGAAAACTGATATAACTTGCCAATTCCTAGAATTCTAATCTAAAGAATTGAGTCAAACACGCATTCAAGAAAAAATCGCATCGATCAGTTAGAGGATGCTTAAATTTTAGACATCATGATAGTTCCTGTTGAACAATGAGTGCATAGAAGATGGAAAAATCTGAGGCCAGGAATGTACAGGATCATTTGATAGATCAGATGCAATTCTCTGAACATATTCTAACATTTGATAATCAGGAACGACCATGACAACGATCTCATCTTCACTTTCTACAGGCCTTCGATCACTTAAGCTGGATTAACATAACAGAAAATTGTACATGAATAAACAGTTTCTACAGGCCTTCGATCACTTAAGCTGGATTAACATAACAGAAAATTGTACATGAATAAACAGTAGATGGCCATTAATATACAGAATCATCAATAAAATTGTGACATCATGGCCATTAAAGTTCTTAAGGGAAATGCAAAAGTAAGAATCCAATGAAAAAAAAGTACGCACTAAAATCATGCTTCCATGGCAAAGTAAGTATTTATATATGGAGAAATAATTATTGTGGTAGCAGTTACCTTGAAAATTTAAATGCAGCATCATTCCACCGATATTTTAGAAGAGCAGCTGCACCAGCATCTGGAAATATGGCTTTAACATTCTAACAACCAAACTAATGGAATTTAGCAAGTTAAAACATCCTGATCAACACCAATATTGAAGCAACCTATAGATTTTATTTTGAAAGCTATCACGAGCATGTCTTCTTTTGATCCTTAAGAATTTAATAAGGCTAATCAATTTGCTTTTCCTTTGTTTTTTTTGTAGGTCTGTGATATAAAATGGCAAAAGCACTTTAGTACTGGACCTTGATGTTTTATAGAAAAGCCAGAATCCTGACAACCCTCTATTTGTTGAAATATTACAACTCAAAGTGACCCATTCCACTAACCTGACATTCTGTTTCTTTGATAAGTGTGTCCAAGAATATCCTTGACAGTTCCCAGAGCTCCACCTGTGCCCCTTCATCATCTAGAAACTGCAGCTGGGGGATTAAAAGCTCAACCTGCAAAATCGTTGATATAAGACAGATGGACAGGTACTCATTCATTCGCATGGTCTCACACACAAGGATTTTTTTTTTTTGGGTGGGGAAGGGGGGGTTGTGTTGGAGGGTCAAGAATTGAAAAATTATTCATTGATAAACCAAATCACGTGAGACAACAACTCTGATATTATAACTTTGACATCAAATTGCCCATGCTTAAGCATTTCAGTTAAAATAAAATGCAAAGTAACAGTACTGAAACAAGAAGAAAACAGCATCTTACTTTTGATCACCTTAAACAGGTTAAAGTTAGGAAGTACTTGATCTTAGAAAATACTCAAAATAGCAGGGTTAAGATGACTGGACTCTTAAAAATGCCTGCAGAATTGCATAGTATGTCCTCCACATAATAGCATCAAGTTACACCACCTAATTTCATCATAGGTGGACAAAGAAGCGTGAATAATCATTTGGTTGCAATGTCTTACTTTCCGTCATCTTATAGACAAATTAAAACAAAAGAATATTTGATCTTAACTTGGCTAAGGTGGTTAGACTCTTTAGAAAAGATTGAAGAATACCATTGTATGTCATTTACGTAATGGATTCAACTTACCCTACCTGAATTCATCGAAGACATCCACTAATGACAGCAATGATACTTTTTAACTAAAATGCAGTACAGACTTTGAATGGTTTCGCATATAGTTCAAATTTTAATTTTCACTGATATATTTTATGTAATGGAAATAGGCCTGACAGTGCAAAGATAATGCGCGCCGCACACACATTGGGAACTAGATTATCAACTTGAGTGCATACTATGGCTCTCATTCCTCCTGAAGACACGAAAAGGCCAGTTGCCTGACTTGATTGCCGCACTGCACCCTCCAAGTCTGGAGGCAAGCAACTGAAAGATAAACAAGAGAGTCAACAGCGTTTAGATACCTATTGGAATGTAGCTAAAGCCTTAAGAAAGGCAACGAGTGAATGAATCATTGCATCAATTCTTATTATACAGCTGCAATAGATTGAGTCGCTGCAATTTTTCTTAAAGGTGCACATATATTACGATAAGCTTGGTGCCCATACGTAAAAAATAGAGTTCGGTTAACTAGTGTCATCAGTCATGGAGTTCAACACAACAAGTAAAAAATATTAATTAATCAGAATAATTGGTGGATTTCAAATCATGTAACCTGGATGAAATGATTATTCGGTTTCTGAAAGATGCCCGAGAAAGCGCAACAAAAAAAAAAAGTTCACGAAACAGCAAGCCTGCGATGAAATTGTGGCTCAAAATTACAGAAATAATCAGAAATGGTGAGAATGAAGTGTATGCGATAGAAAGTATCAGTGCCGTCAGTTACCTGAAAAGGCTTGAGCACAAAAGAAACGCAAAGCACAAAATCCTGAATATAGAGTTCTACGGATTATATATCTCTAATAACTGGCCTATGATGGGAAACAGCATAAATTATAGCTGAATACGGTTTCAGTGCTTACATTGAAATTTGTAAAATAACTGAAGGAACCAATACCTGTCATCTTCCTCATCCTCCTCACAATTTTCCAGTGCTGGTGAAGGTTCGGCCTCTCGAAGACTGTCTTCAGGAGGATCGCCATGGAACTTCTCAAACTTGGCACGAATTCTTGAGGTAGAGCTAGCACAATGACTGGAAATCGCATGGTATCCGCAAAAGATAGAGTTTGAGAAAGACAGGGAACAGCCAGTGGCGGAAGCTGAAATCGGTATTGAGGAACGGTTGAAGAACAAGTTGCAGCTTGGACTCGAACAGGCCATCTATTTCGATTTCTGCTTTCTGCTTCCCTCTTCCTAAGCCATGGATGATGCAATCCTTCCCCGGTTCCACTCAACTGGTTGAGCGTCAGCGTTTGCCTTTTGGCTCATTTGCTTGGTCCTATTTAGCATCTAGCACACCGCATCATTTTCATTTTCTCCTTCAGTTTTTATTCATTTGCTCTTTCAATATTTATCCATGGTTATCGTAAACACTTATTTAATGTGTTGATGGTGATTCCCCTTATATTTTGAAGAAAAGGTTGGTAATCTCCTTCAATTATCCCATTTACGCATGAAGAGGAGAACCTTCAAATCCAAACTTTTTTTCTACGTACTATTTTTTTTTATTGATAATATATCTTCTCATGGGAGGCTTCGAGATACGTTTTTGCTACATATTTTTGTTTTACTACAAGATTGGTATGATAACAATCATGAACAAGATATTTTATTATATTGTGGCATTTCTTTTTAATCTGCTTATAGCCTCAATATATCCTTGGTTTTAAAATCATAATTAATATTGAAGTATCATACAAATTATGATATAAATGGCTAAATTTTATGTGAAAGTAAAATATAAACTTCTCATATTTTTATGATACTTGGAAAATACAAATAAAAAATTATTTAAAGTAGTTTTTTTCAAGTTGCTGATATATAATATAATTAAAAAAAGGTGGCTGCTGCTCATTTACCTTTTACTAACAAAATATTAGAAAGTCTCGGCAAAAAAAATATATAGTAGAAAGTCATTCAAATTTTCAGTATTTTTTAAAAAAAAAATAGATGTAACATTCTCTCTGTAATAAATAATAATAATGATTAGAAAATACTAATAATAAATACTTGATTTCTTGCGGATCCCAAGGGCTCCCCATCAGGCCGATTCTTGTCCCGCCGCACAAATGGGGAGCTGTTGTAACGAAGGCAAGGACGACGTTCTCGAACGTCTGATGAATTTTCATCTGCCGTCGAGCTCGTCATCGTCCTCCGAGGAGAGCATTAGCCGATCTTCCCTCTCCCTTGGCTCTTCTATAATTTCACCGATGGATTCTGTTATTCCGGCTCTTTCGTGCAGGGACATCCTCCTAATTATATTCGAGAAACTTCCAATTTCGGCTCTCTTCCGGGCTAGATGCGTCTGCCGAGTCTGGAACTCGGTGGCCTCCGAAAGGGATATCGTAATCAGAGCTTTCACATCACCTTGGAAATTGAAGGGTGTGGTCGGAAATCCTCTGTCTGGAAGCTTTTGGAGAGACAATGGTTTGGGAAAGTTTGCGATTTCCCATCGGATTGTGCGTGGGGATACCGTTACCAGTCTTGCTGTCAGATACTCAGTTCAGGTATGTCTGAATCGCAACTTTCTGTTTAGCTGTAATAGCTACTACATCATATCTATGGATACTGTTAAACACATGGGCTGAATAAACTGGATTCCCCGACGCAAGAGAGCTTCCTAACTTCACCGCGTAGCCTGTGACTGAACACCTGGTATCACCACACGTGCCCCAGTCCGAGTCACAATAGCACTCAAGTTTCATTTCACTGCCGGCTGTCAAAAGAATCCCCAAACCAGGGGTTCCTTTCAAGTAATGAAGCACTTGATTTGCTGCATCCATGTGTGCTTTGCGAGGTTCCACCAAAAATTGGCTCAAAACCTGCACAATATAGCATATGTCAGGTCTAGTAACAGTCAATTATGACAGTCTACCTATTAAATTCCTGTAGACTTCCGGATCCTTCAGTAGCTCATCAATGTTCTTGGCCTTCTCTTCCTTTTTCTTCTCAGCCCCCTTTTGCTTCAGGCCCCTTCTTTTCTTTCTCATCCTGCTCAGTTTCGGGCCGTGGGTAGTCTGCTAACTTCAAGTTCTGCTCCATGGGAGTGGCGACGGGCATTGCTCCACTAAGACCTGTATTAAATCAAGCACATATTTTCTTTGATTAAGAATTATACCCCTTTTTATCTTGCAATTTTTATACCGAAAAAGTACTTGGCTACTCCCAAGTCTTTAATTTTGAACTGACTATGCAACTACTTCTTAGTCTCTTCTATTTCCCTTTGGTTACTACCCGTGATGATTAAATCATCTACATACACTAGTATGACAATTATGTCTCCTTGTCGTTCTTTTACAAACAAAGAATAATCGTGCCGGCTTTGTGTGAATCCTCCCCTTTTTAAGGCTTGAGTGAGGTTTGTGTTTCACTGCCTTGAAGCTTGTTTCAAGCCATAAAGTGATTTTTGCATTCTGCACACCATGGTGTCATTCTGCTTACCAAAGCCTTCCGGGATTCTCATATACACTTCCTCATATAAGTCTCCTTTGAGGAACGCATTGTGGACATCCATCTGAAATATTTCCCAATTATTTGCTGCTGCAATTATGAGGACTACTCTTACTGTCATCATCTTCACAACTGGTGAGAACGTTTCGTAATAGTCCACCCCTTCTTGTCGTGTGTAGGCTTTAGCTACAAGACGGGCTTTAAGCTTTGCCATATTACCAGTTGAGTCATATTTGATCCTAAAAATCCACTTGCACCCAATTGCCGCCTTTCCTGCTGACAAATCCATTATCTCCCAAGTCTGATTGGATTCCCTGGCCTTGATTTCTTCTTTCATGGCCTCTATCCATATGTGATCTTGCACGGCTTCTTCAAAATTCCTGGGTTAAAAAATGGAATCAGTACAGCTTAGAAAATGTCTATACAATGGGGAAACATGTGAATATGACATATAATTATGTATAGGATACAGAATGCCCCCTGTTCTGTCATGCCCAAATTCTGGACAGATTCATCATTTTGAACATTTTCAAGGCTGGTTCATGTTCTTCGTCATGCATTTGTGGGTTCTTTGATGTATTGTGGTGATAGTCTTTCAACCATCTGGAGTCCTTCTTTCTCTTGTGGATCTTCTTGGAGGTGGCTGTATATGCTCTGTGATTGTGTGCTCGTTATGCGGCACACCTGGTGTAACATTATTTTCTTCTCTTTGTAACGAAGGATGCTCATGACAATCAAATATTATTTATTTCTTCTCCCCTGGCTTGCTGCACTTATTCTCTATAAACGGGAATCTATGTTCTTGGAAGGACACACGTCTACTGATCATTATCATTCTAGTTCGAAAATTAAACAATATATATCCTTTTTGAGTTGTCGGATATCCCATGAAAACACATGGATCTCCCTAGGATGAAATTTATGCAGATCATGCGGTTTAGAGGCATATGCTAAACAATTAAATACCTTTAAGTGATCCAGTGGTGGTGCTATTCCATGCATTAATTCATAAGGTGTAAGTAAATTCAGACCTTTAGATGGGGTTCGGTTGATTAAGTGGCTGTTTTAATGCACTCTCCCCAAAATCTAACAGGTATATTTGCTTGTAACATTCGACAATCTTGCTACTTCTAATAAATGCGTATGTTTTCTCTCAACAATGCCGTTCTGTTCTGGTGTATAAGGCAGGAGGTTTGATGTACAATACCTTTTGAAATGAAAAGGGATTTCAATTCAGAATTCATAGACTCAAGACCGTTGTCACTTCGAATCATCTTAATTTGACTATTTTATTGATTAAAAACATATGCAAGAAACGTTTTAACATGTGCAAGAGTTTCATACTTATGGCTCATGAGTGAGGTCCATACAGTACGAGAAAAATCATCAGTGACGGTAAAAAAAAAAATATGTGAAACCTTGGTGTGTGCTAGTCTTGTAAGGCCCCCACACAGCAATATTTTGACTTATTTGTGCTAAGAGGAAAAGAAATCACAATATATTTCAAATCAGAAACATATTCCTTTATTCCCTTTAATCGTTTGATTACATGTGGGGGGAATGTCCAAGCCCTCTATGCCATACATCATCATCAGTGGTATTTAATGCAAATGAAAATTTAACAGTAGACAATAAACTAGTTTGAAGATCAGTGAAATTTGTAAAATCTATTTCTCTTTGTAGCAAGTAGAGGCCATGAAATAGTCTACCAGTCCCCTTGATGATCCTGCCCTTCAAGGCGGCCTGCAGAACACATGCGTTAGGAAAAAATAGTGCAACTCAGTTTTCAGCCATAGTGTATTGATATATGGAAATTAAATTGAATTGTAAACCAAGGGCATACAAAACATTTTCCAACATTATATCATCATTAATTCTTAAACTTCCGATGTGTGTTACTAGCAGCTTTCCAAGAATTGAAACAGGCGCTGCTCTTGTACAATTTTTGAATATTTCTGGGAGGTTTGGCAGGTACAAGAAGGAATGGTGACTAGACTATCGTATTCATCCCAGAGGTCCTTCAATTTGGAGTTGAAGGTAGCAACAGAAAGGATCCCTGGGAAAAAGTGTTAATAGTGCGATGAAGACTGAATAAGCTTTTGTCAAATCTTTCTCTGAGGTCCGTCCAAACAAAGTGAGCACTCTCTGAAAAGGTAAGCCCGCCAGAGATCGATTTGTCCACCGAGTTAGTAAGCCAAGAAAGGACGATGGCATTGCATCGATCCCAAATTGCCCTCAGATCTGGTTCCTGTTCGTCACGGACTTGTTCTTGCCAACCAGGGCCAATCGCAGAGATCTACTCCATGTTGGGTAGTAATGGCGACGAGCGTTGTAGCCTGTGTATCCGAAAGATGGAGATATAGAGGGTGGTTGAATCCAACTGCGCTTTCAGTCTTGGATGAATCTCCGGCCGTGGAGGGGGAAAGCAATAGAAATTGGCGAAGGAACTTGGGCAAGAAAACGCCCAAGAACAGAGGCGGGGGATCAAGATCTTCGACGGTGATGCGTACGGTGGGGTTCGAGATAGAGAGATGAGCCAGTTTCAGGTTGGAACCGAGATAACCCTGTCCCGTATCCTGTTCCGATGATGGGGCGGGACGCGTTTTGTGTCTCCCGTTCAATCACGATCTTGTCTCGGTTTCGAGGTGTAACTCCAAGTAAAGAAGCTAGCGAGAGAATTGAGGGAGATAGACTCCCTAAAAGAAGTTGGTGCCGAAAGGTGAGAAGAGTCACAATCCCCATCCCTCGCTCGTGCCACGCCTCCCGCCTCTTAAAGTGTGTTTGGCTCAATTGACGGAAAGAAATAAAAAAAAAATTAATAGAGAGAAAAGAAAAAAAAATATTTTTTTTTTATTATTACCTTATTTAATGTGTGTTTGGAATACGGTGGAGAATCAATTCTAAGCTAAAATTGCAGTTTGGAAAATTTTTTATACAAACAGTTATTTTTGTTGAGAATTAATTTTGGGCAAAATCTCAGTTTAAAATCTAGGTTTTGAATAAGCCACTGAAAATAGCTTTTAGTTTGAAACTTAGGTTATAGATTATCCAATTACTATTCTACCTCTATTTTTTCTTACACCCTCTCTCCTCTCTCCTCTCTTATCTCTCTTTTTCTCTTTCCCCTCTCTTCTCTTATCTCTCTCCTCTCTCATCTCTACACTCTCTTCTCTCTCCTTTTTCTTCTTTATCATCTTTCCTCTCTCTTACTTTTAATCAAATCATACTCTTTTTAGTAATTTACCAATATAAAAAGTGATTCTGCTACTAATCATCCAAACATCTCTATTTTCAAAATCTATTCTTCTCAGAATCTATTCTCTAAAAGCTAATCCAAATACACTTTTAAATTAACATTAAAAGAGAGGAGAGGAGGGATTTCTATATTATCTTATTTAATTAAAAAAAAAGTAGAAAAATATTTTTATATAGATAAATTTACCTATATATTATTTTAATAAAATACAATATAACAAATATTAAAATATTAAAAAAATTATAAATATATTAATATTATAAAATATAAATATTATTCACTCCCCTTTAAATTTTCGTTTGAGAGTAAAAAAATTTCCCCCCTCTCTTACAAATTTTAAACATACCAAACAATGGGTTAGCCGCAACCTTAATCTCCTCTTCTCCTACCTAATCCTAGCCACCGTTCTCCATCTTATCCCCTGCCGCATCATCTCCTTCCTCTCTTCCTCGCTCGGCTGATCTTAGTTCAGTGTCCTGCTGTTAAGTATATCACGTCGGCTTTTTAGCATGGGATTTTGAAGAGAGTACAAAAATATAACCAATCACAGCGATCTCTCCTTCCTCTCATCAAAAGATGATGAATCGTTGCTTGAGACCAACGATGTCGTCAAGTCAATGGTGAAGATGGTCAGGTCGCGCCTCC
Organism: Leucaena leucocephala; assembly: GCA_037074615.1. Classification (NCBI taxonomy): domain Eukaryota; kingdom Viridiplantae; phylum Streptophyta; class Magnoliopsida; order Fabales; family Fabaceae; genus Leucaena; species Leucaena leucocephala. Next base: position 208,770 of record JAYWLJ010000098.1, on the reverse strand, counting down.
CGGGCTTGGGATCTCTTTACTCTCTCAGCGGATGAAATAATGGGCCGCTCCTCCCACCGATGTGAAGTGAAGGGTCAGCATATGGGTATGAAGTAAAACTAATATTCATCAATTTTAAAAAAATAAATAAAGGATTGAAAAATACTAGAGAATAAACGGGACGTCTAAGGGTAAGACTTGTCCCGTCCTGAGATTTTATCTTGTCTCGACCTAAGAATATCCCATCCTAGTCGTTTTTGAGAAGGGATGGACCTATCCTAAACCGTAAGACAGGTATGGGGTAACTGAATCAGGACTTCTATGAACACCCCAAAAAGAGGGACGAGAACCTCGACGATTCACAATAGTTCTATAGGGTTATTAGGGTCCGGTTAATTGTGACCCGGATCCATCATATTACCAGGCATGTGGTACCATGTTAAACACATGGGCTGAATAAACTGGATTCCTTTCATTAATCTGAAGAGGCGAGAATTCCTACCTAACTTGCGACGGTAATAATCTAACAGGATAATAAGGTAATATCCAAGATAGCTATGATTTCCTAATCACTAACAGTACAACTGAATAAATGTATTGTGGTGCTTAACGAAACCTGCATAAAGCGGTAGTATGCTCTCTCCACAAACTTATCCTGGCCCACAATGTTTTCTTCTGTTTATTATTGAGAACTTACTCGACAATCGACGGCAAATTTATTGAGTTCCGATCCGTGCTTTTATCAGTTTTCAAACGCAGAATATATCAACGGTTAATCATGTGAAACACTCGATTGGGTTTAGCGGTTCGTTCAAATTTTGATTTCAGGGAACTGAAATAAAAATAAAGGATCTCATTGTATTAGTTGGTGTATTTGTTGCTATAGATTTGTCAAAGAAGTTACAGTGTTGCTCGTAACAGTGACACGAAGCTCCATGACTGCTAGCTTTCTTTTGTTGGGTCTCCAGATAACAGATAATTTTGATGCAACTTTTGAATTGTACGAGTGATCCAATTATAGACTAGGAAAGACAGCAGTTGTTAAGTGTATAATATATAGCCAGGACCAGGAGGAGGTGAACTATCGGGGTCAAAATGATGCTAAATTGCGTTGAATGAAATTAATGACGTCCTTCCTGTTCACTTCTTGATTAACTCAAGGCAATTGTTCAGTTATGGCCGAGTGTACTGATATTTGCCATATTGTAACTCTCTTACTATTTTGTTGTGAACTTTCTCTTCCTGAGGATGTTCTTTCCTGGTTGAGTGGCAATCTTGTTTTAATTGGTGAACTGCATTGAAGTTTCTTTCTTGGTAGGTCTAATTTTCATGTTTTGGCAGGTTATGGACATAAAACGCCTGAACAACATGATGAGTGATCATGGGATATACTCGAGGGAGAGGCTATTAATTCCTGTAAGCAACCCTGATATTCTTATGAACAGAACATGCTGCATTGAGATGGATGGCTATTCAAAAAGAGAAGTAGCAGTAATATACCCAGAGAATGTACCGGACGGTAGTTGTAGATATCTATCGGATGGAATGTCCATGGTCGAAGGCAAGAGAAGAGTGATTGATTCCTTGAGGAGAAGCATGCAAGTTGACGGTGAGACTGCTCAATATTACTTGTCTATTTCAAATGGCGATCCTCGTGCTGCACTTTCGGAGTTTTCTGCGGACCTACGGTGGGAGAGGCACGTAGGACTTTCCTAGTCCTTCCTTGTATTGTAATTGTCGTGTGAAAAAGTGTTTATATAATAAACTTGTTACTCCACAAACTTAATGGTTCTTTAGCGAACCAAGTTGGTTTGGGCTCTTATGAGCCCAACCCATAAAGGGTTCAATTCGTAAGCCATTTTTTCTATTTCAATAAACAAAATTTATGAAGTTGCCTTTGTATGGAATGGGGGCCCAAGCCCAACCACCCTTCATTAAATCATAAACTCAAGTAAACGGCTACATTCATGGTGATTGGTAAATAATTTCTACTCCGGTCAATACAGGTAGTATTTAATTAATTTAATTATATTAATTAAATTATTTAATATTATAATATATTTTTAAATACTATAATTATTTTCTTTAATCGTATTTTCCCCTTTTTTATTTGATTATTTTGTAGGGAGTATTGTAGGAATAATTTATTAAAAATTAATAAATATAGAATATATATTTTTTATATTTATGATTAAAATTAATTTTTTAGTTAGTTCTTATATTAAAGGTGTGAGGAGTATTAAAAATTATCTATAAATAATTTAAATAAATAAAAAAAATATTTAGATGAACGCATACAACTCCTCGGTTCTCTTATTGTCATGAACCTCTGCTCTAGAGCTGGAAATACGGGCTAGCCCGTTGAAAATGGGCTAGCCCGCTTCCAGCTCGCCAATTAGAGGGGGTGGGCTGGCCACTTTTTTTTTAATTATTTTAAAAATTTTAAAATACTAATAAATTTTTTTAATGTTATATTAGTATAATAAAAAAATTACTAATATTATATACTCTTAAAAATTCTTATTTTTTATGGAAAAAAATCTCATATTTTATAATTATGAATATAAATAAATATTAATATAATATTAAATAATTATAATATGTAAATATATACTAACAAATAAATAATCATCTTTACTAATATTCGATAATAGGAGTATTTAAAATAATATTTAAGTAAAAAATAATATTAAAAATTAAAAAAAATAGCCCAGAAATGGGCTGACATTTTGTCATCCTGAACCCGCCCTCTTAAAGTAAAACGGGCCTAGCCTACGGGCTGAACCTATTTTATCAACTCTCCGCTCTCCCTGATTTGCCTTTTTTATAAATAACAAAAATGACATGCTGTTAAATTAAGGAGTGATAAAAAATATAATAAAAAATAATCAGCATTTTTTAATAATATGTATAAATAAAAAATGATTACAAAATTTAAAAAGGTAATTGAAATAATACAAAAAGAGATTAAAGAATGAATCTAGAGTGAGAATAATTATTTTATATGGATTTACTTGCATAAATTGAATTGTTTATATTGTATAAAATAAATAATTTAGGTTGTCAATACATGTTTCATATGAGGAGAGTCGCGTTATTTCATAGATGATGCTTTTTATAATTTACGGATAAATATAATTTTTTTATATTAACGTATATACTTAAAAGTCTCTGCATGATTAAAAAACTACAAGATATAATAAGTCATAATTTTTATAGTACTATATGTGTGTGTTTAAATTTATCTTAAATTTTAATTTTAAAGACTTATGACTCAAATTAGTTTAAAAAAATTTTAAAATAAATAATTATATTTATTCAAACAGTTTTATCCTGTGATTTAAAATTATAATTTTAAATAAGTTATCTATAATAATAAAAAGAATTATAAATTATTTAATTATTATTTTATTTATATTTTTATTAACATGTTCTCTTATCTCTTTTCTTTTCAGTGTTGTTGCTATACAAGGCTGTTGCCTTCTCCTTCAGCAACACTATACACAACTGTCATGGGTCTCAGCGGATCTCTGTGGATCGTAGAGAGGATGAGAGAGATTCACTATCTGTTGTTGTAGCTAGGAGGGAGGAGGACCTGTCAATATTGATGAGAAGATGATAAATAGTGATAAAAAATATTGTTTATAAATTTTTTATTTTATACTATTTTTAATAATTTAATAATAATATTTTTTTAATAATAAGTATATAAATATTTATTTATTTAGAGTTATTTTTTATAATTCTTATTTAAATATTATTTTAATCATTTAAAAAAAATTCTATAAACCTTATTGTAAAAGTCTGTATAAACGGGCCATATGTCTATATGTAGATATCGTAGGTAAAGCTGATAAAATGAGCTGAGCCCATTTTATAGTAAAACAGGCTAAAAATGGGCTGACATTTTGCCAACCCGTTTTGGGGCGGGCTGTACAGCCCGCCAGCCCATTTTTTTTAATTATTAATAATATTATTTATTTTACTCAAATATTACTTTGAATACTTCAATTATTAATTACTAGTAAAGATGATTACTTATTTGTTGATATATAATAATTGATTAATATTTTGTTAATGTTTATTTAGATTTATAATTATAAAATTTGAGATTTTTTATAAAAAATATAAATTTTTAAGAGTATAATATGAATAATTTTTTTATTATCCTAGTATAACATTAGAAATTTTTTATTAGTATTTTAAAAATTTAAAAATATTTTTTTAAAAAATATTGAAATTAAAAAAAAAAAAGTGGGCGGGCCGCGGGCTGACAAAATATCAGCCCATTTTAAGGTGGGCTGCACAGTCCGCGAACTAACCCGTTTTAAGGTAGGCTGCACAATTCGCGGACTAATCTATTTTAAGCGGGTCAGTCCGTTTTCTCAGTTTCAATCGTAAGTAGTAATGTGACCACCTAATTACACGGCGAGTCAAGCTAGCGTAGTAGCAATAATGAAGGGTGGGGATCTTCGTTTTCAACGAGACTGAAGGAGAAAGCAACGGAAGTAACACGGATGACGTATCGAAGGACGAGCCGTCCGTGATCGCGCGTCTCGTCTAGTTTCCTTTTTGACTTTTTGGAACGACCTTCTTTCTGGCAACGGGCGGTGGGCTTTTTTCCACGCAAATATTTAACTTTTATCAGTTTTTTTTTAATTTTTTAAGAAACTGTTTTTAGTCTCGATATTGAATGTCCCAATGATTTGATTTTTAAGGAATAAGTAATTGCCACCGTGTAATTGCTACTACGTTAAAAAGCCTTGTCATGGTCCGTGATGTGATTTTCAGATCTTCTCAATTTTGGAGGACGAACAGGTCGATATTTTAAAACTACAGGGATTCGTTCTTAAAAAATATTAAACTAAACATATTTTGACTAAAATTAACCCAAATTATAAAGACTAGAAAATTAATTTTCCTAGTTCTTATTAAAAAAAAATACTTTATACATCCTTTTAAATATAGTGTGTATTTGATAATATTTTAAAAAATGACTTATGAAAAAAACGGATTTTTGGACAACTTATCTTATGAAAAAAGGCTTTTAGATAAGAGTTTATGGAGAAAAAAAGTTATTCTGGATAAATGAGTGTTTGGATAGTTATTACCAAAAGGGGTTTTATAATTGAAAAATTACTAAAAATAGTATGTATGAGAGATGAGAGATGGTACAAAAGATAGAGGAGAGAGGAGAAAGGAGAAAGGATAAAGGGTGAAGAAAATATAAGAGAAATGAGAGATAGTGAAAAAGATAGAGGAGAGAGGAGAGAGGCTGTAAGAAAAAATAAGGGTAAAATAGTAATTGAGTAGTTCATAAGCCATTATACTATTCCAAAAGCTACTCTGACCAGCTTATCTGAAACCATGATTTAGTCTAAACCGAAGTTTCAATAAATATGACTGCTTGTTTTAAAAAATTTTTAAACCGAGGTTTAGGCTATAAACTTTTTTAAAATTATGATTTTATTATTTTCCAAATAGCCCCATATATGTATATGAATGTCATGCATATATAGTAAATGCGCAATAAAAAATTTAGACCACATCATTATTAAAAAAGTATTATTTGTATCAAACTCATAACAAATGGGCCAGGTAACAAAGAAGCGTTGAAGATAATTAATATAGACAAGCCATTCAAAAGAATCAGCTTTTCGGTGTTCCAACTATAATTATCTGAGGCTTTTATTTATGATTACGCCGAAGCTGAAGTTGGCGTCCTTATTGAAATAATAGGAGGGCCGGTTTACATAGAATTAAATCAGTGAAACTATTTGAACAATATATGCATGGAGAGTTTAGAGAGGTAGGGTACGTTGAAGAAGGGTGATTGGGCCCGTGATATGATGACCATGAGCGATGAAGCAAGGGATAACATTTTTCACAGCTGGCCGAGTCCCACCAACAAGTCAAACCATGCATGCAGGCCCGTAAACTCGACGCTTGCAGCTTCTTGTAACTCGGATTTCAATTCTCAATTAAAGAGCCAATGTCGATGTTTAACTGAATTTTGTTATTGAAAATGATACACGTCATTAATATATTGTACTATACTTCTTTATATTTGACCTCTCTCTCTCTATTAGAACATATGAATGATATTAGTATATTACATCTCAAGAGTACTAATAATTGGGGGGGGGGTGAGAGTTTATCTCTTCCAGCCAACCTGTTCTAAGTACTAAGCCAACGGGACCTAGCCACGTGGCAGGGGGGTCTTTGAATATGAGGATGAAGATAAGAGATGGCAGTTGGCGAAGGAGTGGAAGAGGAGGCCATGGGCATTAATAAGAGACACCAATTTTCCACATTTGATGTAGCAAGCAAGCACATGCGGAAGAAGAAGGAAATATATACACGTCAAGAATTGATGAATTTATCCACTGTTGGGTGCGGGTTACACGTAGTACATTAACTCTTTGTTATCGCATTATTGGTGGTCGGCCACTTGGATCAGAAGAACCATACATCACCAGCAACACCTGCGCGGTTGGAGTTCGTGGACGATATGTTGGAGTTGATCGGGAAGGCGCTGACAGGAATCTGCAGCAAGCGGGGGAATAAGCGCAATGTTAGAGGCAAAGTGGTGTTGATGAAGAAGAACGTGTTGGGCTTGAACGACTTCACCGCCTCCTTCCTCGATGATCTTCACGAGTTCCTGCATAAACGAGTCTCCCTTCACCTAATCAGCGCTCTTCACCTTCAACCTTATGGTTAGTTAGTTCCTTCATCCTCCATTTTCGTGGGTATGTTTTTGCATTAAGCTAAAATAACAACATAGAGTAACCAATGTAAGCTCCTCGATAAGTACTTCTTGATCAGAAACCCGATCTAGCAAACTCTGCATCGATTAATTAGTCGTGTGCTTTTTTTTTTTGTTTTAGCTGATTACGGAGATGCTTGAATCTCAACTAATGGTCCTACGGTTCATAACTAAAATGATTGCTTGAAATCACGTTTGATCTGACAGTGACTTGCCTTGACTTGTCATTCTCAAAGTCACTACCATACCATACTACCGGCTTGGGGAATAGAAAAAGGAGCTAACAGTTTTTTTATTTTAATAAAAAGTAGAGATAAATTGAGTATCAATTTTAAAAAATCAGTACATAATTCTAGAGTTTAAAAAATATTTATAAAAAATTTATAAAATTATTTATTTTAAAAAAATTTATGACGATAATGTAAAATAAACTCATATATTTATAGAATATGAGTTAATTTTTTATTATCTATATCAATTTTTTTTTTTGGTAAAGATCTATATCAATTTTTATTACCAAAGAGCACATACTTTGTCACAGAGGCAAGTATTGATAATAATAATAATTGAGATAGCAACTTTGGGCCGTCGCCTCCTCACGTCCACCCATCCTACCTATTTCATATAGATCAGTAGAGTGGGCAATGCTCGTCTCGTCCCCTTCCTCTCAAAATAGGGTTGGTTAGATTCTTTTTAATCTCTCTTCTAATTTTGATATTCTTATTTTAATTGTAAAATATAAAATATCCAAATTAAAAAAAAAAGAATAATATATTTGAAATTTGAACTTTTCATATCAAATGTCAGATTTATGGCCTTATGGGTAGATTTTGTAATAAAAAAGACTGAAGCGCTAAATGGCAGCACGGGTCTTCAGATTCCGGGTCCTCTGAGTGTCTACAGCTTGCTGAACGCTGAAGGTGCAGGCTAGGATTTATTTGTTTGCTGTTTTCATTTGTATAAATAATAATAATACAAGGCTCGCCCGTTCTCACAAGATTCTCCTATTACTTAATAAAAATAAAAATAGATGTAAAATTAAGTTATAAATATATTTTAAAAAATTATTTAGTATGATATAAATAAATATTGAATTGGATTATATTTTTTATAATTTAGAGATAAAATGGTCAAAAATATTTTTTATAATTTAGAAAAAATTAAAATTGTCTAAAAAATTTATAATATAAAATAAAATTATTTAAAATATCTTAGTTTCACTCTCATCGTCTTATTTTTTAATTTTTTTATAAAATTAAAATAATTTAAAATATTAAAAATATAAGTATCATACCAGAAATACTATGCGGAGATCAGAAGAATTTCGGGTGCAAGAGGGAAACGATAAAATAATGGTTTGAAGATCTTGCTTCCGTGGCCAATTTTATATGTTAATATTTGGCAGGAAATGGCTTGAAAGGGAAAGTTGGGAAGCCTGCATATCTGGAAAACTGGATCACCACTGGCACGGCCGTGTTTGCTGGGGAATCAACATTCAAGGTCACGTTTGAGTGGGACGAAGATATCGGAATCCCAGGAGCATTTCTAATAAAGAATAATCACCACAGTGAGTTCTACCTTAGAACTCTGACGCTCGAAAATGTTCCAGGACAAGGCGATATCCACTTTGTTTGCAACTCTTGGGTATACCCCGCGCATAAATATAAGAATGACCGTGTTTTCTTCAGCAACAAGGTAATGCACAACCCCAACAAGCGATACAAGGGTTTATGAATTGTTTGCTACAAGGTACGTAATTAATTACCTGTATATTGCAGGCATACCTTCCAAGTGAGACACCAGAGCCTTTGCTTAAGTATAGAGAAGAAGAACTGGAGAATTTAAGAGGCGAGGGAAGAGGGGAGCTCCAAGAATGGGACAGAGTCTATGACTACGCGTACTACAATGATTTGGGCGATCCAGATAAGGGTCCGGAGTATGCTCGTCCAGTTCTTGGAGGGTCCAGTGAATATCCTTATCCTCGAAGGGGAAGAACTGGTAGACCTTCCTCAAACTCAGGTTAGGATGGCTTCAACTTCAACAAATACCATAGTTCATCTTTTAAAAAAAAAATGATATAGTCATGTTAATTTATCTTGTCATCGTTGCAGATCCCAATACTGAAATTAGGTTGAATCTTGCCATGAGTTTAAACATTTATGTTCCAAGGGATGAAAGATTTGGTCACTTGAAAATGGCAGACTTTCTTTCATATGCCCTGATATCGATAGTTCAGGTCCTCAAACCTGAGCTGGAATCGCTATTTGATAGTACCCCCAATGAATTTGACAGTTTTGAAGACGTTTTTAAACTCTATGAAGGTGGGATTAAGTTTCCAGAAGGTGTACTCAAGGATATAAGGGATAAAATCCATGCGGAGATGCTCAAGGAAATTCTTAGAACTGATGGTGAATCATTACTCAAATTTCCCCCACCACAAGTTATTAAAGGTTAGTCCTTCACCCATAGACAGTTTACATTGATATTTAACTCAAATTTGTTATTTTGCATTCAAGAACACGAGAAACTCATTTATTTTCTAAACCATACCGATTTAATAGTTTTGCTTTCAATTTGGACCAGAGGATAAGTTTGCATGGAGGACTGATGATGAATTTGCACGAGAGATGTTAGCTGGTATAAACCCTGTCATGATTCAACGTCTCCAAGTAAGCCCAAGCAACAATACTTGATTGAAAATGATAGGATTCAGCTGAAAAGTGAGATCTTTGTTATGAACGTTGAGCACTTTACCCCTCCTCATAATTATTCTTAATCAATGGCAGGAGTTCCCACCAAGGAGCAAGCTAGATCCTAAAGTCTATGATGAACAGAATAGCACAATAACCAAAGAACAGCTAGAGATTAATCTGGATGGCCTCACTGTAGATGAGGTAAGGTGTCTAGCTAGGTTCAATAATGTTAAGTTTCACAATAACCATTCATTCACGTGAAGAATTTTATAACGTCTTTTGACGCTTTGAATCAATCTACTGATTTTTTGTTTTGTTCAATAGGCGATCAGAAGAAAGAAGCTGTTCATATTAGACTATCATGATGCACTATATCCATATTTGAGGAGGATAAACTCTACTTCTACAAAAACCTATGCCAGCCGGACAATTCTTTTCTTGCAAGACATCGGAACTTTGAAGCCATTGGCCATAGAATTGAGTGTGCCACATCCTGATGGAGATCGGTATGGTGCCATTAGTAAAGTCTACATGCCCGCAGAAGAAGGCGTGGAGCATTCTATCTGGCAATTAGCCAAAGCTTATGTGGGTGTAAATGACTCAGGCTATCACCAACTTATTAGTCACTGGTACAACTCAATCAAACGACATAAATATATCTATCTAGTCTAGTTTTGAAACTAACTAATGGCATCCTTTTAATGATGAGACGTAGGTTGAGGACTCATGCAACAATTGAGCCATTTGTTATAGCTACAAATAGGCAGCTTAGCGCGCTTCATCCGATTCATAAATTACTTCTTCCTCATTTCCGTGACACCATGAACATAAATGCATTTGCACGACAGATCCTTATCAATGCAGGTGGCATTCTTGAGATGACAGTTTTCCCATCCAAGTATGCTATGGAGATGTCATCAGTAATTTATAAGAATTGGACTTTCCCTGATCAAGCACTTCCTACAGATCTTCTTAAGAGGTAAAACTTACACGCTCAAGTTATTATCATCTCTGAAGATATATAGTTTTTAATTCAAGTTACTTGGCATTGAATACTTTCATCTTTGGAGAACTATAGAAACATGTAACAACACTAATAATAAACTGATTTATTTGCTTCTTTCAGAGGAATGGCAGTTGAAGATCCAAGTTCCCCCCATGGTCTTCGGCTACTAATTGAGGATTACCCTTTTGCTGTTGATGGACTTGAGATTTGGTTTGCCATCAAAACATGGGTCAGAGACTATTGTTCCTTTTACTACAAGACAGACGGCACAGTTAGTAGTGACTCGGAACTCCAATCTTGGTGGAAGGAAATAAAAGAGGTTGGTCATGGTGACAAGAAAGATGCCCCTTGGTGGCCTCTAATGCAGACTCGTAAAGACCTGATTGAGACTTGCACTATCATTATATGGACTGCTTCAGCTCTCCATGCTGCAGTCAACTTTGGACAGTACTCTTATGCAGGCTACAACCCGAACCGTCCGTCTTTAAGCCGGCGGTTTATGCCTGAAAAGGGAACTCCAGAGTATGATGAGCTTGTCACAAACCCTGATAAGGCCTTCTTGAAAACAATTACTGCACAGCTTCAAACTCTTCTTGGGATTTCACTTATAGAGATCTTGTCCAGGCATTCTTCTGATGAGGTTTACCTCGGACAGAGAGATACGCCTAACTGGACATCTGACGCAGAACCATTGGAGGCCTTTGACGAGTTTGGAAGGAAGCTAGTAGAGATTGAGGAGAGAATCATGAGAATGAATAATGATGAGAGACTCAGAAACAGAGTTGGGCCAGTTAAGTTTCCATACACCTTACTTTATGCTTCTAGTGAAAGTGGATTAACTGCCATGGGAATTCCAAACAGTGTATCGATTTAAAAGACTAATTATCCATATGTCCAGAAATAATACTAGAGTACAATAAACAGTTATAAGGAATTGTGGCTATATTTTTTGTTTGTAATCTTTGATTACTTACACAATAAGTCATGTAAATCGAAGATGGCTCTTGGTTTATGTTGAAGATGTTCCGCAGCTAAGGAGTGCATTGGTTGCCTTACTACACCAGATCCATTCTAGCGTTCACTTAGGTTTTTCTGTTCCAACGTTTGTATGCCTTACATGTGCATGCATAAAATGATGCTTTGTTTTTATAAAAATTATGTCTTTTCTGAACTAGCCATGACTTCATTTATATTGGCATGAAAATAATTAATATTTTATTAAATTTGTACAACAATTTTTCTGAAATAGATTTGAAACTTCAAATTAACAATATTATTTTATTACGTCACGATAATTTAGAATTTAAATTTTTAATTACCTGAACTTTATCCCATCTCTAATAGACGCAATAATAATTTTGTTTTAAAACAGGGAAGGTTATTGATACTGTACGCTGAAATTTTGTGTGGCAATTTAAGGCCTTAATCGTTATAAAGACGGAAAAATAATTGACTTGTTCACTTTTATTATTTTTTTAAAAAAAGAAAAATATAGATTAATCAATAGATTAATGTCTAATTGATAAATTATCTTCAATTACTTTAATATTCCCTCCGGGTTTAAGAATTTTGATTTGATGTTAAATGGAAGGTCTCAATTCTTTTATCCTTTTATATTAATATTTTTCTTTTTATATGCCTGGATATTAATTAAGAGTAAGGAAAAAAATTGTGTATAATTATGCTTTGAACGGCTGGGAGAAGTAAGTTCTCATTCAAGCTTTCTGTTTTAATTTTAATAGTCTAATTGACTCGGTGATTATAATTGATTGACAACATTTAATTAATCTAACAATTTACTTTTGAATGCTTTAAATGAGTGGAAGGAGTGGCTTCTCCCCCACGCTTTCTAAGTCCATTTCTTTCCCATTTTTATGTAACGAAAAATTTTTAAATGAGAAAATCCTAAATAACACCTATTTAAATTTTAAAATTTTAAATCAAATTTTTTTATAAAAAAATTATAAATAATTTTACAAGAATTATAAATAATTTATAAAATATAGTAAACAGAATTTTAAAATTTAAATAAGTATTTTTTAAGATTTTTTTTTAAATTGACTAAGTAAATTTAATTTTTATAAATAATTATTTTAATTAATAGTCTGCTTTATAATCTATCGCCAGCCGTGGTAAAAAATATCTGTCCCCAGCTGTAATAAAAATATATAGATATATATTATTCCCCAAAATATATATATATATATAGATATTTATTATACGTTGTGTCCGTCAACCCTACGCTAATATATAGATTTTTTATATACTACGCCAATATATAGAAATTAGCGTAAATACCGTGTCCGTCAAATCTACGCTAATGGTGTGTCCGTCAAACTTACGCTAATATATAGATATATATATCCTGTGCCCGTCAATTGCCAAACCTACGCATTTAGCGCGCGGCTCCTCGGAGATGGGCAACGGTGGAGTTGGGCTGAGAATCGATGATTAGGCCGTAGCAATAGGGGCAAGGTAGTCAGTGGCTGTTAAAGACGGTGGCCGAACGTTGGATGGCGGTGCCGACTATGAATTCCTCCGTGAAAATGAGTGAAATTTCATGATTCTTCCCAAAATTCCTTGAGATTTTCTGCTGGGATAGTCTTATTCCTCCCCTTCGAAGCATTTGAATTTTTATCCTCATTTGATAATCTGATTCTTGTTTTTACAACATGATGAATTTTCATCTTCATTTATTATAATCTGATTCTTCTTTTTATCACAAGAATCAAACGTTTTTTTAAGGCTGTGTGGCGGATCATATAAGTCTGCTCAGAAGGGTTTTGGTGAAGCCACTGGTTTTCTTCTTTTTCTCTTTTGCTTACCAAGTTGTATGGGTTCCAAAGTGAGGGTAGGGATATGAACCAATCTGCATTTGATGGTTCCATTAAGGTGCTTACGTATTTGTTGCGTGTTGTAACTTGCTATGCTCATGAGATGTTTTGCAACCGAGGCGTAAAAATTCTAGTTGGAGAAGTATATGGACCGATCTGCATTTGACGATTCCATTAAGGTGCTTATGTATTTGTTGCGTGTGGTAATTTTGTATGCTCATCGGATGTTTTGCGAATGAAGCTTAAAAATTCTAGTGGGAGAATCTTTGAAATGATGGAGAAGTTAATTTTAATGGGAGATGGACAAGAGTAATATTGGCCATGCTGCCATTAAGGTTTCCTCGGGTAACTGCTGGTTATTCATTTGTTGGTTCCACTTTTGAAATTTTCTGATTTCATAATCAAAAGGAACAGACCCTATCTAAAAACGACGTCGCAGGAATGACAATGCGGATGCGTGTAGAGGTTATGGAGGTATAAAAAAGATTACCGTTTTTGTTAAAAACGGTCGCATTCTAAGATTCTATCTTACCTTCCTCTTAAAGCTCTTTTCTTTCTTTTTCTTTATTTTTTTTTATACAACGGCGACGATCTTGGGAGCATGGCACTTTCAGAAACGTGTTTTATTGCTCTGAAAAGTTGATGGCCGTGATTGAGTTTGAACGGACGGTGCAGATGCATTTTTAATAGCCTGATAACGTGGCGTATTACGCATTGTTTGGCATGGTGTATTTGGGGGGAAGGTAGGAGAAGGGGAGGGATTTTGCTGCCCTCCCCTTGTTTGGCTTGTTAAAATATTTAAGAGGGGAGGGAAAATTTTTTAAAATTTTCCCTCCCCTCCAACTTTACTTCCCCTCCAAAATTGAGGGAATTTGGAGGGAAAGTGTGATATAATTATTATATAATATTTATATACCCATAATTTTTTTAATATCATAATATTACTCTTATATTATATTTTATTAAAATATTATATAAAATAATATAAGATAAATTTGTCTATATAAAAGTATTTTCCCTCCCTTTCCTTCTTGAACCAAATAAGGTAATATGAAAATCCCTCCCCTCCTCTCCCTTAATATTAATCCAAACAAGGTAATAATAAAATCCCTCTTTTTTCTTTCCTTTCCTTTCCTTTTCTTTCCCTCTATTAAAATCCCTCCCCTCCGTTGAGCCAAACATACCTTAGGAACTTTTCGCTTTGTTGGACGGACGGGATTTGCCTTGCTGAGGAGACGAACACTTCCCCGCCAACTTCTTCCCTGTTTCCTGGTGACGGATAGTTTTACCCCCTTCGAGCTGGTGATTTGGCAAAGGTTCAGAAAAATCGATGGCGGACTCGCTGGGTGATTCGAAAGTGTTCAGTATTCGGATTGCGTCCATTCACTACTACATGGCCCGGCCGATTCCAGGCCCGGATATCTGTTACAGCAGTTTCCATGGTATGAGATTTGATTCATTTACTCATAACAGGGCTGTATTTGTCAGTTCAAGTGACTGTAACTCATTTGTAGCCTAGTCCCTCGCAACTAGCTGAGGAACTAGAATTCGGGCTTCTGAAGGGACGCTTAAGCGAAATAAATGGCGCAGTTTAGGCAATAAGTAATATCAGCCACGAACAGTTGAAGAAGATTTTCCTTTGGGTTTATTTCTGCAACTGGGAGCTACATGGTTTTTTCTGTTATTCTATAACTTCTTGTCATGCATAAGTTATTGTATTTCATAGTTTCTGTTAGAAAGTTGAATTAGTTAGGTGATTAGTGTTAATCACTAGTGTCTAGATGACCCTAAAGTTCTATATAAAGGGCTCTAATGTATAGGTTTGAGTGTGAGATTATGTAATCTTCACCATAATGAAGGAGAGGGTAACTTGGGTCTCTCTCCACAAAATCTCATAGATTATGGGATTAGTTCATCTCCCTCAAGTGAGGGTAGATTAGTGTGTAAACCCAAGTGGGTTACCATAATTGCATGAGTATGTTGCTCTCAATAATACATATGATTCTTCATCTTTCTTCTCATTATTTCTCTATAATAAAGTTAACATGGTATCAAAGCAGTCATTCTTGGGACAGAAATGTTGAAGCAATGCCCCTTTTCTGAACTATGGTTAATGAAGATGATGATATTCTTCTCCAATTAATATTGTTAACATGGTATCAAAGCTATGATGAAGAATGGAGTGCTCAAGATCAAGAATCATCCAAGAACTTGCAAGGTTTCCTCAACTCCCGCAATGCTTAGCTTAAATGGCTTCTTGTCCCGTACAAGAAGGATCAAGAAAAAGAACATAAACAAGCGCAAACTCAAAAGCCAATTCGCTTTCCATAAGCAAAGGTGCATTTCCCATGAGAATGAATTGCTAGACCGAGATGAAGTGATAGGAGATAGTCAAGATACTGAAGGTTTTAGGCTCAAAACATATGCTCCATCGCACACTTGTTGGGTTCAACCTTTGGGAAATCTTTATTTCAACCCACGTTCTATCAACTGCAGAGCTACAGGTTTAGGTAATCTGCACACTCTGACAGACGAGCTTGTTCTTGAAATTCTGGGGTTGTTGAGTGGTAAAGATTTGGGGATTTTAGCTACTGTTAGTAAATCGTTTTATGTTTTCACCAATCATGAACCCATTTGGAGGAATCTTGTATTGGAAAATCTCAATGGTGGCTTTCGGTACAATGGGTCTTGGAAATCTACTTATATTGGTGATCACCACCCTTCATTTGATGTATCAAATATTGCCATTTAGAATTTCAAAGTGAGAGACTTTTATTCTGATTATCTCTTTCAAAGTTGGCTCTGTGCTAATCTAGAAATGAAACCAGAATGGCTGGTAAGAGATAATATAGTTCGGAAAAGGGGCATTTCGGTTGAAGAATTCGTCAAGAATTTTGAGGAGCCTAATAAGCCGGTCTTGTTGGAAGGATGTCTTGATAATTGGGATGCGCTGAAAAAATGGGATAGAGATTGTCTGATGTATGGAAATGTGATGAAGAGAACTATTTTGATGTTGAAGAAACTCTTTCAGGTTTGAGAGAATAAACTGGTCACAAAATATCTGTTGAAGATAGAAAGTTTTTGAAGAAATTTTCATATTGTATTTTGTAAAATGAGATTTGTTTGATTTAATTCACCTTACTCCCTTGTGTGTTGTGTTGGCAAGTTGAACACCTAGAGTTAAGGGGTGTCAACTTGAGCGGGGGTGTTAGAAGGTTGAATTAGTTAGGTGATTAGTGTTAATCACTAGTGTCTAGATGACCCTAAAGTTCTATATAAAGGGCTCTAGTATATAGGTTTGTGTGTGGGATAGTAGGATCCTCACCATAATGAGAGAGAGGATAACTTGGGTCTCTCTCCACAAAATCTCATAGGTTATGGGATTAGTTCATCTCCCTCAAGTGAGGGTAGATTAGTGTGTAAACCCAAGTGGGTTACCATAATTGCATGAGCATGTTGCTCTCAATAATACATATGATTCTTCATCTTTCTTCTCATTATTTCTCTATAATAAAGTTAACAGTTTCAGTTGGTTCAGAGGCGATAGAACTTATGTTTTGAGATTGTATTTTCTCACTCATACTTCGTCTACCGTTTATTTCTGTCGAATGCACTAAGGTGGGAAGGTGAATGAGGTTCCAGTTGTAAGAATATATGGTTCTACTCCAGCTGGGCAGAAAACTTGTTTGCATATACATCGGGTAAGAGATCCCTATCTGAGGTTGAAAAATTCAGTGATTTGACAATAGGTAGAAGTTTTTTTTTTGTTATTCAATCATTCAATATCGTTATAGTTACTTTGTTTTTTATTTAACATTATAAGAGAAAGTTTAGGATTAGCTTTTTTAAAATTAATTTTTCAAGTGCATTTCTGAAGTTGTGCAGGACATTTGTTCTCAAGCACTTGTTGGCATCTTAATTTTAAACTTACTTTATTTTCTCCTTCTGAATTTCTGATAAATGAGAGTATGTTCTGTTCATATATGATGTGATAACATCCATTAGGTTAGGAGTGCTGAACAATTTCAAATATTCCTGATGATGTTTTTGATTTGTTGTATTCTCATCTGTCTTCATGCCTCAGAAATATTTTACATTTTGTTTAGAAGCTTAATTGCTTGAATGGGTTTTTCTCTTTATATTGCACAGCAGATGTGTACACATACGAGGTAGCTGCATCTCTTGAGAAATCTTTGATCACATTATATGAGTTTGACCTCTCTATTATATTCTATTATGTGGCCATAGTTATAGTGGTAATATTACAAATGGGGATTTAGTAAGCTTTCCTTCAACTTGCGCGGCTAAAATGCAGTAGTGGTTTGATGAGACAACATGTACATTGCTGCAGCCTTCTACGAGCAAGGAGATTTTATGGTTATCATTCGTCAGAGGAGTTATTTGTGAAGATATACCTGTATCCCAATATTTTATATTTTTCCTTTCTTTTGTTCTTGTGTAATAGGTCATCACATTTGGTAACACATATATGCATATGCTGATGGTATGTAAAAGCTAAACTGATAACATGCTTTAATTATTGGAAGCCTTCACATTTTCAAGATATTATCCGCAAGATGTCTCCAGTGCCGCTAATATACTATTGGTACAGTTTGATTAGAGTAAATTCTATCTTGAGAAAAATGATCTTTAGGTTGATTCGATTAGTGAAGATTCTACTTTCATAATGACACGCCTTTTTCAGGCTGGTGCTGTTCTTGGCAAAAGCTTACAGCCCTATGAATCACATATTCACTTCATTCTTCAGTTTCTGGTATGTATCTCCATATGAACTAAATATTAGAAAGATATTTTTAGGGGGTTATTGCTTAAATTTTAAAACTATCATGCGTCTCCCTTTACTAATTAAAAATAAGATTAAGAAGGGAATTGTAAAGATACAAGCTTTCTTTTTTTGTTAGGTTTACTATAACTTGCATGGCATGGGTCATTTGCACTTTTTAAAGATGAAGTTCCGCCATCCTATGCCAGATTCTTCTCACAAGAAATTGATTGTCAATAGTCAACAGACGGGTGAGTTTACTTGTGTGTCTTAAAATTTCATAATCGCCCTAAACTTTTTCTGTCTAACCTACCAAATTTATTTCTAATTATGTCTCCCATGGATATTTATAATTCAATTACATAATTTTTTTTGGCGTATACAGATGGTGATGCGTGTTTTGGTCAGCAGTGTGAACATCATCAATGGTCTCATCTGATTGGATGTGGCAACTTCCTAGTGAATTGGATGCTTCATCAAATCATGAGGCCCATTGCCCTAAACGTCTAAGCACATGTGAACTGGAGGGTGATACTTCTGTAGATGGTTATCTTATACTAACCCAAACATATGTACTTAAAACTTAAAATAATAAGTTTATCTTATGAGTGGCTTTTTTGCTGAAGTTATTGAAATAATTTCGTTTTGACAGAGATTCTTAATCGGCAGTTTAAAATGTATTCGTTCCTCTAACAAACCCGATCAGATGTACAAATGGTTCAGTCTCTTGTACCAATCTGGAAGGTAACAAATCCATCTGTCTTTATAAGTTCACTTTACAAATTATACGGTCTGAGGATGAACTAATTTAATTGCTCTATTTTGTTTCAGGAGCAGCAAGAAAGGACTGTGATTTATGAGGATGCTATACCTCCTGATCCTGGGAAGCCACTGCAAGAAGTTATGAGAAGTCTTTCTGCTGGTCTTCTTGCCTTTGAGAAGCAGTTTGTAGAAATGTGCTGCGAAGCTGAAACCTGTTAATCTTTTACTTCCTTTGAGGAGTTGAGGTTTGTATGAAGCCATTTATACTTTAAGGGTATATAGTTCTCTTACATGTTTCGACTAACAACACTGCTGGACAAATTTGAAATTATTGCAGAGAAACAGGCATAATAGGTTCAGCATCACCACCTGCTTCACTATGCAAAGATGCCAAATTGCATGAAGAAGGGGCCGAGGCAAATCTCAGATTGTTGACTGTTGATGAAATGCAATCATCTCAGATGATTGGAACATGGGGCATAAAGGCATTATTTTCTTTCCAATTTTTTAATGAAAACCAATTTTTCTTGGGATTTCATGAAGATATTTACTCTTGAATCTCTTTAATCTGGTACTGCATGCGCTAATTGGGCCAATTTGAATCCCAAAAGTGGTGCAAATTTTATCTAGATCTATGCATGTGCTGCCCATCAATAAATCTGAACATGTGAATAGATGATTGAATAGTATGTCTGACATTCCTAAATTGAGTTTGATGAAAGTTACTTCAATAATTTGTTTAATGTTGGAAACATCCTTGGACTAGCAATATGAAAAGTACTGTTTTCTGTGCAACTTTAGTTATCATTTATTTCCTAATATTTACTTATATCTTATTACGAGAGTGAGTCCCAAAAGGATTGTCAAGATATTCTTGATTCCATTGATGATCAACTTCAGTTGGAGTCATCAAAGAGAAAGTCACCTTTTTTCTCAAATTTTGATCATCCTGTTGAGTCTTCGTCAAACAATATGATTCCTCAAGTTGATGGTTCTGCTGATGATGAGTTTTCAAGTCCAAGTGCTGGTTCAGCTGCAATTTCAGTTGCACTGGACAAAAGGGAATCCAAAAGCTCTTCCAATTACTGTATAGTGCAAAATACCAGAACAAATACTTATAGCAAAGATAACAGGAATAAAGTATGGGGCTCTTTGCCATTTTCAATGACCCATGGCAATTCTGAACATGCTAGCTTACATGTTGCCCATACATCTGAAAGGGAAACTGGAGAATCTGTTGACTCGGTTTATTTGGCCAGAAATGAGATAGAGAATAATCGCATAAAGAATGGTCATAAAGGTCCTTCAGACTTAAAAGAAGTACGTACACTGGATAATTATTCTGTACGTACACTGAAATGACTAAAAGATTGATTTTTGAAGGGGATGAGAAGGTGAAAACTGATGAAGGAGAAACATAAGTCCAGAAGAGCTCTTTTCTAAAACAGAGCAATAATGATTTCATGTGCGGGAAGTCACCCCTTGTAGTTGGCAGTTATACTGGACTGGGTCTCTGTGAGCTGAAGAAGTTTAAGTCTACTGGTTCTTCTGATTACTCAGAGGTTTCCAGTTGTAAAAAGTTTAAGGTTGACTCAACATATGTACAAACTGACAACTGTTAACGAATTGACATTGCAGCCTTACGTAGCGTACAAAGCTCTTCTATTGAGAATTTAGGGTCTGGAAGAGATAATTGCATGTATAAATGTTCTTATGGAAGCAAATCTTATGAGCAACATGGCCGGACAAAGTCGTGAGAATGCTGTGGGTGCGAATACTTGCAACTGACATTCAAGTATTGCAATGTGTAAAAAGTGATGAAAAAAAAAAACCTAGAGAGAATTTGCGTTTTTGTGAGACTAATGGGAAAAGGGTCTTGGGTGTTGCAACTTACTATAAAAATGATGGCTCTCATCTATGCTTATTGAAACCCAAAATTTTGCCCCCTTCTGTGAGTAGTGTTCAGAGATGGCTACTTCGTGATGAGAGAGCTATTTGTTAAATCATGTATTTATGTCAAAACGAAGGAACTAGAACTTGTTTAGAAAAATACATTAATGTATAACAAAGTTATCTTTGTCGCCTTCATGTCTGAAAGATCAATTGATTCAAAATTTCAAATTGCAAATATTTTTTTGGGATTATTGAAACTATCTGAAAGATCATTTAGCATATTTTTGGTTCCGTTTACTAGTGATATCTGTGTAGGGTGTCTTCACTGTCAAAGTTGGAATTCAATTTCATTATGCCAATTCATTGCTCTTCTTTACACGTTTGTGGGGCATAGAACCTACTATTCTGAGGGGGTGCTTGGTACACGTACACAGGAAACATCGAAAGGGCACTGTGGAATCATTAGAGTGTTGAAGATGTTACGGAATCTCAGCCACCCTTTCCCGCATTTGATGATTCCATTAAGGTGCTTACATATTTGTTGCGTGTGGTAACTTAGTATGCTCATGAGATGTTTTGCAAACGAGGCTAAAACATTCTAGTTGGAGAAGGATATGGACCGGTATGCATTTGACGATTCTGTAAAGGTGCTTACGTATTTGTTGCGCGTGATGATTTGCGAATGAGGCTTTAAAATTTGGGAGAATCATTGAAATGATGGAGAAGTTAATACAAGGGCGATGATCTTGGGAGCAGAGCACTTTCAGAAACGTGTTTTATTGCTCTGAAAAATGGATGGCCGTGATTGAGTTTGAACAGACGGTGCAGATGCATTTTTAAAAGCCTGATGACGTGGCGTATTAGGAACTTTTTGCCTTGTTGGACGGACGGGATTCATTGCCGCGCTGAGGATCCGAACACTTCCACGCCAACTTCTTCCCGGTTCCCTTGTGACGTATAATTTTCACCCCTTTGAGCTGGTGATTTGGCAAAGGTGCAGAAAAATCGATGGCAGACTCGGAGGGTGATTCGAAAGTGTTCAGTATTCGGATTTGTTCCATCGACTACTACATGGCACCGCCGATTCCAGGCCTGGATATCTGTTACAGCAGTTTCCATGGTATGAGATTTGATTCATTTACGCATAACAGTGCTGTATTTGTCTGTTCCAGTGACTTTAGCTCATTTGTAGCCTAGTCCCTCGCAACTAGCTTAGGGACTAGAATTTGGACTTCCGAAGGGACGCTTCAGCGAAACGAATGGCACAGTTTAGGCAATAATTAATATCAGTCAAGAACAGTTGAAGAGAACATTTTCCCTTTGGGCTTATTTCTGCAACTGAAAGCTACATGGTTTTTTCTGGTATTTTATAATTGCACGTCATGAATAAGTTATTGTATTTCGTAGTTTCTTTTAGTTCAGAGGCGATAAAACTTATGTTTTGAGATTGTGTTTTCTCACGCATACTTCATCTGCCGGGTGTGTTTTTTTTTTGGAATACATTAAGGTGGGAAGGTGAATGGGGTTCTAGTTGTAAGAATATATGGTTCTACTCCAGCTGGGCAGAAAACTTGTTTGCATATACATCGGGTAAGAGATCACTGTCTGAGGTTCCAAAATTCAGTAAATAACACTTGCTACAAGTGCGGTAAAACATGTAACAATTGCTATCAGAGGAGTTTTTTTTTTTGGTTACAATGCTATCAGAGGAGTTATTTGTGAAGATATACCTGTATCCCAATATTTTATATTTTTCCTGTCTTTTGTTCTTGTGTAATAAGTCATCACATGTGCTGTAACACATGTACGCATATGCTGATGGTATGTAAAAGCTAAACTGATAACATGCTTTAATTGTTGGAAACCTTCACAAAATTTTCAAGATATCATGCACAAGATGTCTCCCGTGCCGCTAATCTACTATTGGTACAGTTTGATTAGAGTAAATTCTGTCTTGAGAAAGGTGATCCTTTGTTTGATACGATGCAGTGAAGATTAAGCTTTCATAATGACACACCAGGTTCAGGCTGGTGCTGTTCTTATCAAAAGCTTACAGCCCTATGAATCACATATTCCCTTCATTCTTCAGCTTCTGGTACATATCTCCATACGAACTATTCAAACTGCATTGAGGTAAGTGAACATGATGAAGTGATTTTCTAATTTAGTTAGCTCTATTTGCTCTCTTACATAGACATAAGCATCTGGTCGTAGATAGACATAAGCATCTGGTCGTAGATACCTGCAGAATCCAGTTGATCCAATATTATGTTTGCTTTTGCTTATTCATATGGTGGGAATAGCTTGGGTGAGTCAGTCTGTAATGGACATCTACCGTCTTGTGAGCAATGTGCTTGGTTCTTGTTATAGATATTCTTATGCTAGTATATCCTCATGCATGGGTTTGGTCTTATGGTATCTCCAATATGCAAACTTTTAAAGTAAAAATTAGAAAGATATTTTTAGGGGGTTGTTACATGAATTTTAAAATTTAAAAACTATTATCTGTCTCCCTTTACTTCCGATTTGATAAATAGGTATAATAATTCTACAGTGTTACTCTTCTTCCAACCATCACCCACTATTATAATTCTACATATTGAAGATTTTTGCATGATAAAGACACAAAGCTCCATGAATGCTAGCTTTCTTTTGTTGTGTCTCCAAATAACATAATTTTGATGCAACTTTCAAAATTGTACGAGCGATCCAATTCTAGACTAGGAAAAACTGCAGTTCTTGAGTATATAGTATATAGCCGAGAGGGAGTGAACTATTGGGGTCAAATTATACTAAAATGCATTGAATGCAATTGATGCCTTCCTTTATGTTCACTTCTTGATTAACACGAGGCCATTGTGCAGTTATGGCTGAGGGTACTGATATTTGCACCGCTGCAATTTTTGTTACTATTTTGTTGTGAACATTCCTGGTTGACGACGGGCAAACTTGTTTTAATTGTTGAACTGCATTGCAGTTTCGTTTTTGGTGAGGCTAATTTTCTTGTTTTGATAGATTGTGGACATTAAACGTCTGAACAACATGAGTGATCATGGAATATACTCGAGGGAGAGGCTATTAATTCCTATAAGCAACCCTGATATTCTTACTAACAGAACATGCTACATTGAGACTGATGACTATTCAAAAAGAGAAGTTGCAGTAACCCAGACGATTTTTGCAGATATCTATCGGAGAGAATGGACGAAGGCAACAGAATGCCCATGGTAGAAGGAAGAGAAGAGTGATCTGTTCCTTTAGGAGAAACATGCAAGTTGATGGGGAAACTGCTTAATATTATTTGTCTATTTCATTTTCCTTCTACAGCATTTATTCCACCAATTACAGGACACTCATCATTAAAAAATCATTAGCCTATTAAAATTTGAAATATTACATTTCTTTATATTTAAACCCCCCTCTCCCATTTTCTCTTTCAGTAAGCCACGAATAATGTAACACTCAAAGACTATTAATAATTTTTGAGATATCATTTAAATGTGATTCATGAATTAATCAATAAATACATTTGATTCCGTTGTTTTTTTTTTTTTTTTTTGGTAATAGAATTCGTTGTTAATCTGCAAGTATTCCGGCGAGAGTTTCTTTCCACGCCAAGGCCTAGCTCTTAGATGAGACTTGGTCTTATTCTATTAAGCCAACCGGACATAGCCACTTGGCAGGCATATTGGGAGACGAGAGGAGGAAGCCCGTGGACATCAATAAAGCTCATCGGGAAGAAATCCATGTGAAGACGAAGGAAACACGTCCAGAATTTATGAACTAATTCATCAACGTTGGGTGTGTGTTAGGTTTGGAGTACACAAGGTCTATGTTATCGCCTTATTGGTGATCGGCCACTTAAGTGTTCAGAATCATATATCAGAAGCACCAGAGGAAGTGTTAGTTACTATTACGTTGCTTACGGTTCAAGTATATGGAGATTAATCGAGTAAAAGAGAGAGGGAAGATATGTTTGAGTCGATTGGGAAGGCGCTCACAGGCGTCTGCTGCAACCGCGGGGATAAGCGCACTAAAAGAGGCAGAGTGGTGTTGACGAAGAAGAATGTGTTGGACTTGAACGTCTTTACTGTCTCTTCCGCCGATGATCTTCACCACTTTCCGGGTAACCGAGTTTCTGTCCCCTTAATCAGCGCTCTTCACCTTCAATCTGGTCAGTTCCTTCATCCTCCATTATCTCTTCCTCTGTTTTGCATTAAATTAAGATAAAGACAGAGCAGTGATTAAAAAACTGATCTAACAAACTCTTCCTCCATTAATTTTTTCTGCTTTATGAGCCATGCCCATTTTCTCCAAGGATCTAGTGGTTATAGGTTTACCCCGACTTCATGTCATTCTCAAAGTCACTACCATGCGACCATTTGAGGAATAAATCTCAGAGGCAAATATGGCCATGTGGTCCAAATCCAAAAATATTCATAATAATTGAGATTGCACCCATCTATTTCCTATAGATTAGAAGAGAGGAGAATGCTCGTCCTCTTCCTATCAAAATAAATTAGATTAGATTTTATCTCTCGTAAAATTTTAATATTCTTATTTTAAATTGTAAAATACAACATAAAACATTTTCCTGACAAAACAAGAATAGTATATTTGAACTTTGAACTTTTCATATCAAATATACAAAGAATTAAAAAAAAAAAAGAACAAGTTTTGCTCAACCTTAGCATGACACTTGACAAGTTTTGCTCAACTTAGCTTGACACTTAGGCTAATATAAATTATAGTACGAGGCTCATCCGTCCTTAAAAGACTCTCTTACTCCATGGTAGAAAAAGAACAAGTTTTGCTCAACCTTAGCATGACACTTGACAAGTTTTGCTCAACTTAGCTTGACACTTAGGCTAATATAAATTATAGTACGAGGCTCATCCGTCCTTAAAAGACTCTCTTACTCCATGGTAGACCATAAAAATTTCGAGGGCAAGAGGAGACCGATAAAATAATAGTTTGAAGATGTTGCTTTGGTGGCCAATTTTAGATGCTAATATTTGCAAGAAATGGCTCGAAAGGGCTAGTTGGGAAGCCCGCATATCTGGAAAATTGGATCACCACTGGCACAGCCGTGATTGCTGGTGAATCAACATTCAAGGTCACGTTTGAGTGGGACGAAGATATCGGAATCCCAAGAGCATTTTTAATTAGAAATAATCACTGCAGTGAGTTTTATGTCAAAACTCTCACGCTTGAAAATGTTTCAGGACAAGGTGATATCCACTTTGTTTGCAACTCTTGGGTATACCCTGCGCATAAATATACGAATGACCGTGTTTTCTTCAGCAACAAAGTAATGCACAACCCCAACAAGCACTTGAGCAAGACTTGTCATTTTCAACACCGTATTCTCAGAATTTATGAATTGTGAATTACCTGTATATTGCAGGCATACCTTCCAAGTGAGACACCAGAGCCTTTGCTTAAGTACAGAGAAGAAGAACTGGAGAATTTAAGAGGTGATGGAAGAGGGGAGCTCCAAAAATGGGACAGGGTCTATGACTACCCATACTACAATGATTTAAGCGATCCAAATAAGGGTCCGCAATATGCTCGTCCAGTTCTTGGAGGGTACAGTGAATATCCTTACCCTCGAAGGGGAAGAACTGGTAGACCTCCCTCAAGCTCAGATTAGGATGTTGTAAGTTTTTTTTTTCTTTGTCCATGTGTTAGGGTCAATAGAAACTAAATAGATTCGTGATAATATGAAAATTCAATAAATGACATGTTCGCTATTACAAAGGGTTGGTATTTTTCATGTGAAGTAATAATTACATATAAAAGGGGAGGATTCATATACCATCAATTAGTCACAGGCTTCAACTGTCTTTATTCAACGTCAGCAAATGCCATAGCTCGTCCATTAAAAATCTGATATGGTGCTGTTAATTTATCTTGTAATCCTTGCAGATCCCAATACTGAAAGTAGGTTGCATTTTCTCACGAGTTTAAAAATTTATATTCCAAAGGATGAAAGATTTGGTCACTTGAAAATGGAAGACTTTATTGCATATGGCCTGAAATCCTTAGTTCAGGTTTTCAAACGTTTGGCGGAATTGCAATTTGGCGGTGTTCCCAAAGAATTTGACAGTTTTGAAGATGTGTTTAAAAAACTATGTAGGTGGGATTAAAGTTCCAGATGGTGTACTCAAGTTTATAAGGGATCGCTTCCTTATGGAGATACTCAAGGAAATTTTCAGAACTGATGGGGAGTCATTACTCAAATTTCCCCCACCTCAAGTTGTTGAAGGTTTATTCTTGACCCACAGACAATTTAGACTGATATTGTAACTTGGTGTGTCATTTTGCACTCAAGGACATGAGAACCTCGTGCATTTTCTAAACCATTCGGATTTGATAATTTTGCTTTCAATTTGGACTACAGGATAAGTTTGCATGGAGGACTTATGAAGAATTTGCGAGAGAGATGTTAGCTGGTATAAACCCTGTATGCTATGGAGATGTCATGTGTAATTTATAAGTATTGGACTTTCCTTGATCAAGCGCTTCTTATAGACCTTCTTAAGAGGTAAAACTTACACGCTCAAATTATTATCATCTCTGAAGATGTATGGTTTTTAATTCAAGTTACTTGGTATTGAATACTTTCATCTTTGGAGAACTATAGAAACATGTAACGAAACTAATAATAAACTGATTTATTTGCTTCTTTAAGAGGAATGTCAATTGAAGATTCAAGTTCCTCACAAGGTCTTCGGCTACTAATTGAGGATTACCCTTTTACTGTTGATGGACTTGAGATTTGGTTTGCCATCAAGACATGGGTTAGAGACTATTGTTGCTTTTACTACAAGATAGACGGCACAGTTAGGAGTGACTCGGAACTCCAATCTTTGTGGAAGGAAATAAAAGAGGTTGGTTATGGTGACAAGAAAGATGCTCCTTAGTGGCCTCTAATGCAGACTTGTAAAGACCTGATTGAGACTTACACTATCATTGTATGGACTGCTTCAGCTCTTTATGTTGCAGTCAGCTTTGGACAGTACTCTTATGCAAGCTACAACCCGAACCGTCTGTCTTTAAGCCGGCAGTTCATGCCCAAAAAAAAGGGAACTTCAGATTATGATGAGCTTGTGGCAAACCCTGACAAGGTTTTCTTGAAAAGAATTACTTCACTGATTCAAACTCTTATTGGCATTTCTCTTATAGAAATCTTGTCCAGGCATTCTTCTGATGAGGTTTACCTCGAACAGAGAGATATACACCTAACTGGATATCTGACGTAGAACCATTGGAGGCCTTTGACGAGTTTGGAAGGAGGTTGGTAGGGATTGAGGAGAGGATCATGAGAATGAATAATGACGAGAGACTAAGAAACAGAGTTGGGCCAGTTAAGTTTCTATACACTTCACTTTATGCTATTAGTGAAAGTGGACTCACTGCCATGAGAATTCCAAACAGTATATCAATTTAAAAGACGTGAATTTTTAATTATCCATATGTTGAAAAATGATACTAGAGTACAATAAACTGTTATAATGAATTGTGGCTATATTTTTTATGTTTGTAATCTTTAATTACTTACACAATAAGTCATGTAAATCGAAGATGGCTCTTGGTTTATGTCGAAGATGTTCCGCAGCTAAGTAGTGCATTGGTTGCCTTACTACACCAGATTCATTTTAGCGTTCACTAAGGTTTTTCTGTTCCAACATTTGTATGCCTTACATGTGCATGCATAAAATGACGCTTTGTTTTTATAAAAATTATGTCTTTTCTGAACTAGCCATGACTTCATTTATATTGGCATGAAATAATTAATATTTTATTAAATTTGTAATACAATTTTTCTGAAATAGATTTGAAACTTCAAATTAACAATATTATTTTAATATTCAATTACTTTAATATTCAATCAATTAATTAATAAATTAATTGATAAATTATCTTCAATTACTTTAATATTCCCTTCGGGCTTAAATATGAGATTTGTTTAAGAATTTTGATTTGATGTTAAATGGAAGGTCTCACTTCTTTTATCCTTTTATACTAATATTTTTCTTTTTATATACCTGGATATTAATCAAGAGTAAGAAAAATATTGTGTGTAATTATGCATTGAACGGATGGGAGAAGTAAGTTCTCTTTTAAACTTTCTTTATAACAGAAAATTTTACTAAATTATTTTAACGTTGATAATTGATTAAATTTAATTTAATAGTCTATTTTGAATTTAATTTTAATAATCTAATTGACTCAGTGATTATAATTGATTGAGAACATTTAATTAATCTAACAATTTACTTTTGAATGCTTTAAATGAGTGGAAGGAGTGGCTTCTCCCCCACGCTTTCTAAGTCCAATTCTTTCCCATTTTTATATAACGAAAATATTTTAAATTGACTAAGTAAATATAATTTTTATAAATAATTACTTTAATTAATAGTCTGGTTTATAGTCTGTCGCCAGCCATGGTAAAAAATATCTGTACCCAGCTGTAAAAAAACTGTCCCCAGTCGTAGTAAAAATATATAGATATATATTATTCACCAAAATATATATATAGATATTTATTATACGTTGTGTCTGTTAACCTTACGCTAATATATAGTTTTTTTATATAATACGCTAATATATAGAAATTAGCGTAAATACCGTGTGTCCGTCAAACCTACGCTAATGGTAAGTCCGTCAAACCTACGCTAATGGTAAGTCCGTCAAACCTACGCTAATATATAGATATATATATGCTGTGCCCGTCAATTGCCAAACCTACGCATTTGGTTCGCGGCTCTTCGGAGATGGGCAACGCCGCAACGGTGGAGCTGGGCTGAGAATCGATGATTGGGCCGTAGCAATAGGGGCAAGGTGGTCAATGGTTGTTAAAGATGGTGGCCAAACGTTGGATGGCGGTGCCGACTATGAATTCCTCCGTGAAAATGAGTGAAATTTCATGATTCTTTCCAAAATTCCTTGAGATTTTCTGTTGGGATAGTCTTATTCCTCACTTTCGAAGCATTTGAATTTTTATCCTTATTTGATAATCTGATTCTTGTTCTTACAACATGATGAGTTTTTCTTCATTTAGTATAATCTGATTCTTCTTTTTATCGCAAGAATCAAACTTTTTTTTACGGCTGTGTGGCGGATCATATAAGTCTGCTCAGAAGGGTTTTGGTGAAGCCACTGTTTTTCTTCTTGTTTTTCTCTTTTGCTTACCAAGTTGTATGGGTTCCAAAGTGATGGTAGGGATATGAACCAATCTGCATTTGGTGGTTCCATTAAGGTGCTTACATATTTGGTTAGCGTAGTTGTATGCTAATGAGATATTTTGCAACCGAGGCTTAAAAATTCTAGTCGGAGAAGGATATGGACCGATCCGCATTTGACGATTCCATTAAGTTGCTTATGTATTTGTTTCGTGTGGTAACTTGGTATGCTCATCAGATATTTTGCGAATGAAGTTTAAAAATTCTAGTGGGAGAATCATTGAAATGATGGAGAAGTTAATTTTAATGGGAGATGGACATGAGTAATATTGGCCATGCTGCCATTCAGGTTTCCTCGGGGAACTGCTGGTTATTCATTTGTAGGTTCCACTCTTGAAATTTTCTGATTTCATAATCAAAAGGAACAGACCCTATAATCTAAAAACTACGTCGCAGGAATGATAATGCGGATGCGTGAAGAGGCTATGGAGGTACAAAAAAGATTACTGTCTTTGTTAAAAACGGTCGCATTCTAAGATTCTATCTTACCTTCCTCTTGAAGCCCTTTTCTTTCTTTTTCTTTATTTTTTTTATACAACCGCGATGATCTTGGGAGCATGGCACTTTCACCCCGTGGCGTTTTGGGAACTTTTCGCCTTGTTGGACGGACGGGATTCATTGCCGCGCTGAGGATCCGAATACTTCCACTCCAACTTGTTCCCGGTTCCCTTGTTACGTATATTTTTCACCCCTTCGAGCTGGTGATTTGGCAAAGGTGCAGAAAAATCGATGGCAGACTCGCTGGGTGATTCGGAAGCGTATAGATATATAGATACATATTATACGGTGTGTCCGCTAATATGTAAATTTTTTCTGATATACTACGCTAATATATGGATATTAGCGTAAATACGAGGTGTTCGTAAAACCTAAGGTAATATATAGATATATATGAATATGCTGTGCCCGTTAATTGTCAAACCTACGCATTCGGTGCTTGGGCTCTTCGGAGATGGGCAACGGTGGAGCTGGGCTGAGAATCGATGATTGGGCTGTAGCCATAGGGGCACGGTGGTCAATGGTTGTTTTTTCTCCATGAAAATGAGTGAAATTTCATGATCCTTCCCAAAATTCTTTGAGATTTTCTGCCGAGTTAGTCTTATTCCTCACCTTCGAAATATTTGAATTTTTATCCTCATTTGATAATCTGATTATTGTTTTTACAACATGATGAATTTTCATCTTCATTTAGTACAATCTATCAGAAGAATTTTCATCTTCATTTAGTATAATCTGATTCTCCTTTTTATCACAAGAATCAAACCTTTTTTTTTTTCAATGGCTGTGTGGCGGATCATATGATTCTGCTCAGAAGGTTTTTGGTGAAGCAACTGGTTTTCTTCTTGTTTTTCTCTTTCGCTTACCACGTGTTATGGGTTCCAAAGTGATGGTAGGGATATGGACCAATCTGCATTTGAGGGTTCCATTAAGGTGCTTATATATTTGTTGCGTGTGGTTACTTGGTATGCTCATGAGATGTTTTGCAAACGAGGCTTAAAAATTCTAGTCGGAGAAGGATATGGACCGATCTGCATTTGACGATTCCATTAAGGTGCTTACGTATTTGTTGCGTGTGGTGATTTGCGAATGAGGCTTAAAAATTTGGGAGAATCATTGAAATGATGGAGAAGTTTATTTTAATGGGAGATGGACATGATTAATATTGGCCATGCTGCCATTCAGGTTTCCCTCGCTGAACTTGCTGCTATTCATTTGTTTGTTCAAGTTTCGAAATTTTCTAAAATCGCAATCAAAAGAAACAGACCCTATGAGCATTCGGTGAAGCCTGTATAGGCTATGAAGATATAATAAAAATACCATCTTTATTAAAAAAAAACGGTTGCATTCTATATTACCTGCCTCTAGAAGCTCTTCTCCCTGTTTTTTTTATACAAGGGCGATGGTCTTGGGAGCAGAGCACTTTGAGAAACGTGTTTTATTGCTCTGAAAAATGGGTGGCCGTGGTTGAGTTTGAACGGACTGTGCAGATGCATTCTAAATGGCCTGATGATGTCGCGTATAATGAACTTTTCGCTTAGATGGACGGAACGGATTCATCGCCGCGCTGGGGATCCGTACACTTCCAAGCTAACTACTTCCCGGATCCCTCGTTCAGACGCGATAGAACTTATGTTTTGAGATTGTGTTTTCTCATTTGTACTTCGTCTACCGTTTCTTTTTTTGAATGCATTAAGGTGGGAAGGTGAATGAAGTTCCAGTTGTAAGAATATACGGTTCTACTCCAGCTGGGCAGAAAGCATGTTTGCATATACATCGGGTAAGAGATCCCTATCTGAGGTTCTAAAATTCAGTAAATAACAATTGCTACAAGTAGCAGCAAACATTGTTATTATCATAAATACATTATTAGAACTATATTCGTTTGACGCTACAACGATTGGTAAGGGGCTGGAGAATGCTAACATGGGTTACGAAAGTGAGTCCCAAAAGGAATGTCAAGATCTTTCTTGATTCCACTGATGATCAACACCAGTTGGAGTAATCAAAGAGAAAGGCACCTTTTTTCTCAATTTGATCATCCTGTTGAGTCTTCATTAAACAATATGATCCCTCAAGTTGATGGTTCTGCTGATGATGAGTTTTCAAGTCCAGGTGATGGTTCAGCTGGAATTTCATTTGCACCGGACGAAAAAGGTGAATCCCAAAGGTCTTCTCAATACCGTATACTGCAACCAGAACAAATACTTATAGCGAACAAGATTACAGGAATAAAGTAAGTGGCTCGTTGCCATTTTCAATCCCCAATAACAATTTTGAACATTCTAGCTAACAAGTTGCCCATGCATCTGAGAGAAACTGGAGAATCTGTTGACTCGGTTTATTAGGCCAGAAATGAGATAGAGAATAGTGGCATAAAGAATGGGGGTGAAGGTCCTTCAGACTTAAAAGAAGTACATACACTGGATAATTGTTCTGTGCGGGACATAATGAGTAGATAGAGATGTTATCGAGGTGACAAACTGACCGTGAATATAAAATAACTAAAAAACTACTTTTTGATGAGGACGAGAAGCTGAAAACTGAAGAAGGAGAAGCAGAAGTCCAGAAGAGCTGTGCTCTGAAAAGATCAAAACCTTTTGCTTAAGTGTGGATTCTTTTTGGTCTTGTAACTATCTTTTGGAACTAGTTTTTCTATTTCGTTAGTTTTCTAATGAACCTGTCAGCTTTGGCACACGTAGGTCTGACTTGGTTGCGACACTGGCAGGTTCTTGCAGAATTAAGAGGAGAACTTTTAACTAATCCCCGGTTTGACGCCATCAACTTTGTAGCTCTTGGTTTTCAAAATGATAGTGACACTATTGTTGATGTTCTTGTCCTTTTTGTATTGTAAACTAGAACCTTGTCAAAGGTATGGTGAAAGTGGTATATGACTTTTCATTTGCCTCAATTAGAAATTATATGTCTCTTTAAGTTCCAAGCTTATAACGTGTTTGTGAAATTGATATTCATGCTTATTCTTAAATTTGTTTGCAGAAAGTTTGGGGTCTATCAGGCTGCAAGGTGTTGGTCTTCACGGATGAAAAGCACTTGCTGAAAAAATTTATTAAGATTATGTCTTCATCTGATTGAGATATTCTGATGGGTTGGGTTATTCAAGGCGGTTCTCATGGTTTTTTAGCAGAAAGGGCTTCACATCTTCGACTAGTATTGCGTTATAGTTTATGTAGTACTCCATGTGACTCTTGGATTACTTCTGGTGATACTGAAACTTCTGAAAAAGATTTGTCAGAAACTACCACTCCTGATATATCTAGTGCAGATGATGTACAAGAAAGTTCAATAATTGAGGATGAATGGGGACGAACACATGCCAGTGGAGTTCATGTCGGAGGCAGAATTTTGCTTCATGTTTGGCGAGTTACCCGTGGAGAAGTTAAGCTCAATTTATTCTCAGTTGAAGCTGTATTGAGGAGGAAAGTTCCTTCAATTCACAAGGTTCTGACCAAATGGTTTTCTGGTGGCCCTGGACGAACACGATATCGGTGTGTCAATATATTTACTGAGCGAGCCAAGATGAATCTTGAGATATTAAGCCAACTTGATATGGTATGATAGCTAATGACTCTAACCTGAATTTTCTTTCATGAGTCTCTGGTGCTCATAGTTTTGATAGTGTTTCCTGAGATACTCTGATAGAGCTCTGTTCAAAATATAAATGCAACAGTAGAAAATAAATGCAAGAGCCTAGCAATTGAAGGAAATACTGAGGTTTTGCTATTAAGTGCTGTAGCCACCGAATCAGAGTTACAAAAGGGAACTTCACCCATTCTGCCCAAACCCCATTCCCTAATGCAAAATGGAAAACACAATGTACTGAGCACAACAAAGCAAAACAAGGTCCCTCACTGGTGTTCGAGAGACCAACACTCTCCTCACCTCTATTTGACTCTAAAAAATCATAGTCTTAGTGCTCCCAAAAACCAGATACAAAATATTAGTAGCATCAAAAAGTAAAAAGTGACCCACGTGTCTAGCCTGAGTCTAGAGCCACTCCACAACATTTTTTCTCTGACCCTTGTGCCCCCTGACTCTCCTTTTATTGGTCTGGGTAAAACCAAGAGTCTTTTTTTAGTGTTTGTCTTGTTGCATTGGAATATCAAATGTGTTTGGACTTCATAATAGCACATTTTTCTCGCTAGTTATACTGGCTAATCTATGGCTCATTGGATTCCTTAATTAGCTTCATCAAAATTCCCGAATCATCTTTATTTCCTGGTGGGTTGTGCTGATTTTTTTTCTTTTGTAGGTAAATCGAACATCAGAACTTGCTCAATATTTATGGTGTTTTTTTTTTTGGCCCTGATCACTCCATAGGTTCACAATATCGTGTTGAATCAATGTGTCTGGTGTTGGCACATAGACAAAACATTCTTGCCATCTCCTGGAAATCAACAGGTTTGCACAATATTTTCCCTTCACACAACTTTTCTATCTGTGAATACATATATCAGTGCTTTGATTTGACATGTCAGTATGTTCCCTTTATAGACCACAGTCTTACTACAGTTTTTTTTTTTTAAATGTTTGGAGCTCTTTTCTCGTAACTGAATGATAAAAGCAGGATGTGGTGAGTGAGTCAGGGTAAATCTTTATTAGAATATGGGCAAGAATCTTGAACACACATACTAATAAAGCCAAGGAGGATCTCATAAGCTGACTCTTGCAGTACATCATACACCTATTTATAATGCAAAGAGGAATAAAATATTAACTACAAGGCATAACTGGCATCCCTAAGAAACCCTCAGAATAACAAAACATGGCAGCAAGTACAATGAAATGATTGGTCCTTGGATGAAGTTCATATAAGAAAAATTACACAATTATTTTATCAAATGACAAATTTTTGTTTAATTATCATGCAATGTTTGCTTTCTTCACTTGACTCATCATTGTCCCATTTAGGAGTGTCTGCCCCTTGTGATGTAACCAGAGTAAGGATTTTATTTAAACCCGGTTGTTGTATTTGACTTTCAATCATTATATCCATCCATGATAATTGCATACAACCTTTGCTTTTGTACGAGTCTTCGTCAAACAATATGATTCCTTAAGTTGATGGTTCCACTGATGATGAGTTTTCAAGTCCTAGTGCTGGTTCAGCTGGAACTTCATTTGCACGGGACGAAAAGGTGAATCCAAAAGGTCTTCCAAATACTGCATACGGCAAAATACCCGAACAAATGCTTATAGCAAAATAACATGAATAAAGTATGGGGCTCTGCCATTTTCAGTGACCCATAACAATTTTGAACAAGCTAGCTGACATGTTGCCCATACATCTGAAAGGGAAACTGGAGAATCTGTTGATTCAGTTGATTTGGCCAGAAATGAGTTAGAGAATAATGGCCTAAAGAATGGGGATCAAGGTGCTTCAGACTTAAAAGAAGCACATACACCGGATAATTGCTCTGTGCGGGACTTGATGAGGAGAAAGAGATGTTATGGAGTAGAGCAGACTGACTTTGAATCTGCAATAACTAAAAAACTTCTTTTTGATGAGGATGAGAAGCTGGAAATTGATGAAGGAGAAGCTAAGTCCAGAAGAGCTGTGCTCTGAAATTGAGTAATCATGATTTATTGTGTAGGAAATCACCCATCGTAGTTGGCAGGCAGTTACACTGGACCGAGTCTCTGGGAGCTGAAGAAGTTTCACTCTACTAGTGCTTCTGACTACTCCGAAGTTTCCAGTTGTAAAATGTTTAAGGTTGATTCAACATATTTACAAATTGACAACTGCCAACGAATTGACATTGCAGCGTTAGGTAGTGTACAAAGCTCTTCTAATTGAGAATTTAAGGTCTGGAATAGATAATTGCATGTACAAATGGGCAACATGGTCAGACGAAGTCATTTGAGAATGAAGTGTGCGCGAATGCTGCAACTGACATTCAAGTATTGCAATGTGTAAAAAGTGATGGGGGAAAACCTAGAGAGAATTTCGGTTTTTGTGAGACTATTGGCATAGAACACTTTGTGAATGACATGATGGGCAATCACGAGATTAACCTTGGGCAGGACAGCTGCCATGGCACTTAGAAATCCTTGAAGTAATCTGTTCTTGCCGAATATGTTTTGTTCCTTTTACTGGTGATATCTGTGTAGGGTGTCTTCACTGTCAAAGTTAGAATTCAATTTCATTATGCTAATTCATTTGCTCTTCTTTATACGTTTGTGGGGCATAGGACCTGCTACTCTGAGAGTGCTTGGTACACTTACACAGGAAATATCGAAAGGGGTCTGTGGAATCATTAAAGTGTTGAGGATCTTACGGAATCTCAGCCACCACCCCCTCCCAAAAGAAAAAAAAATAGAAAAGAAACTCCTGAATCCTGAAGTGACTAAGTCTCGGGTGTTGCAACTTACTATAAAAATGATGGCTCTCATTCATGCTTATTGAAACCCAAAATTTTGCCTCCTCCTGTGGGTAGTGTTCAGAGATGGCTTCTTTGTGATGAGAGAGGTATTTGTTAAATCATGTATTCATGTAAAATAAAAGGAATTAGAACTTGTTTGGAAATACATTGAAGTATAGACATTGTCGGCCTTCATGTCTGAAAGATCAACTGCTTTCTTATTTTTGCAAAAAAATTTTGGGATTATTGAAACTTTCTGGAAGGCCATCTAGCATATTTTTGGTTGTTCTCTGGCCTCTGCTCGAAGTATTTAACTGAATTCTGTTGCAAGAAACTGATGCAAAGGAGGAGCATTTGCCTGAATGGGATTCAAGACCCTGTCTTTTGTTTAAACATGTCCAAGTTGATTCTGAAAAGAAGACTGCATGCATCAGTGGTGGACATGCTGCAATTCAGGTTTCCCTCGCTGAACTTGCTGGTATTGATTTGTTTGTTGGTTCCAGTTTCGAAATTGTCTAAAATCGCAATCAATAGAAACAGACCCTATAGCCTAAAAATGACGCGAGAATGATGAGCATTCGGTGAAGCCTGTATAGGCTATGAAGATATAATAAAGATACCATCTTTGTTAAAAAACGGTTGCATTCTAATAAAGGTACCATCTTTGTTATACAAGGGCGATGGTCTTGGGAGCAGAGCACTTTCAGAAATGGATGGCCGTGATTGAGTTTGAATGGACTGTACAGATGCATTTTTAATAGCATGATGACGTCTCGTATAGTGAACTTTTGGCTTAGTTGGACGGAAGGGATTCGTTGCGGCGCTGAATATCCGTACACTTCCAAGCTAACTACTTCCGGATGAACGAGATTGAACTTTTGTTTTGAGATTGTGTTTTCTCACTCATACTTCGTCTACCGTTTTTTTTTTAATGCATTAAGGTGGGAAGATGAGTGAGGTTCCAGTTGTAAGAATATACGGTTCTACTCCAGCTGGGCAGAAAACATGTTTGCATATACATCGGGTAAGAAATCACTATCTGAGGTTGTAAAATTCAGTGATTAACAATAGGTAGAAGTTTTTTTTGCTATTCAATCATTCAATATCGTTATATTTACTTTGTTTTTTATTTTAACATTATGGCTGAAACATCCATGTTATGCTCTGTATTCTTTGCCATAAATGTATGTGCCATGTGCTGATATACCTCTTCAGTCAGATCAAGAAGGTAAGAGAAAGTTTAGGATTAGTTTTTTTAAAATTAATTTTTCAAGTGCATTTCTGAAGTTGTGCAGGACATTTGTTCTCAAGCACTTGTTGGCATCTTAATTTTAAACTTACTTTATTTTCTCCTTCTGAATTTCTGATAAATGAAAGTATGTTCTGTTCATATATGATGTGATAACGTCCATTGGGTTAGGAGTGCTGAACAATTTCAAATATTCCTGATGATGTTTTTGATTTGTTGAATTCTCATCTGTATTCATGCCTCAGAAATCTTTTACATTTTGTTTAGAAGTTTAATTACTTGAATGGGTTTTTCTCTTTATATTGCACAGCAGATGTGTACACATATAAGGTAGCTGCATCTCTTGAGAAATCTTTGAAGGTATCTTTGATCACATTATATGAGTTTGACCTCTATTATATTCTATTATGTGTAGTTATAGTGGTAATATTACAAATGGGGATTTAGAAAGCTTTTATTCAACTTGCGCAGCTAAAAGGCAGTAGTGGTTTGGTGAGACAACATGTACATGGCTGCAGCCTTGTAAGAGCAAGGAGATTTTATGATTATCATTCATCAGGGGAGTTATTTGTGAAGATATAACTGTATCCCAGTATTTTATATTTTTCCCGTCTTTTGTTCTTGTGTAATAGGTCATCACACGTGCTGTAACACATATGCATATGCTGATGGTATCTAAAAGCTAAACTGATAAAATGCTTTAATTATTGGAAGCCTTCACATTTTCAAGATATTATCCGCAAGACGTCTCCAGTGCCGCTAATATACTATTGGTACAGTTTGATTAGAGTAAATTCTTCCTTGAGAAAAATGATCTTTCGTTTGATTAGATTAGTGAAGATGCTTCTTTCATAATGACACACCTTTTTCAGGCTGGTGCTGTTCTTGGCAAAAGCTTACATCCCTATGAATCACATATTCCCTTCATTCTTCAGTTTCTGGTATGTATCTCCATATGAACTAAATATTAGAAAGATATTTTTAGGGGTATTGTTGCTTAAATTTTAAAACTATCATGTCTCCCTTTACTAATTAAAAATATGATTAAGAAGGGAATTGGAAAGATACAAGCTTTCTTTTTTTGTTAGGTTGACTGTAACTTGCATGGCATGGGTCATTTGCAATTGTGAAAGATGAAGTTCCGCTATCCTATGCCAGATT
The DNA here is from genome assembly GCA_037074615.1 of Leucaena leucocephala. NCBI lineage: Eukaryota > Viridiplantae > Streptophyta > Magnoliopsida > Fabales > Fabaceae > Leucaena > Leucaena leucocephala. The sequence goes on along the minus strand of JAYWLJ010000098.1, from coordinate 169,518 downwards.
CTTCTCACAAGAAATTGATTTTCAATAGTCAATAGACAGGGGTGAGTTTACTTGTGTGTCTTAAAATTTCATAATCGCCCTAGGCTTTTTCTGTCTAACCTAACAAATTTATTTCTAATTATGTCTCCCATGGATATTTATAATTCAATTACATAATTTTTTTTGGCGTATACAGATGGTGATGCGTGTTTAGGGAATTGTAAAGATACAAGCTTTCTTTTTTTGTTAGGTTGACTATAACTTGCATGGCATGGGTCATTTGCACTTGTGAAAGATGAAGTTCCGCCATCCTATGCCAGATTCTTCTCACAAGAAATTGATTTTCAATAGTCAACAGACAGGGGTGAGTTTACTGGTGTGTCTTAAAATTTCATAATCGCCCTAGGCTTTTTCTGCCTAACCTACCAAATTTATTTCTAATTATGTCTCCCATGGATATTTATAATTCAATTACATAATTTTTTTTGGCGTATACAGATGGTGATGCGTGTTTTGGTCAGCAGTGTGAACATCATCAATGGTCTCATCTGATTGGATGTGGCAACTTCCTAGTGAATTGGATGCTTCATCAAATCATGAGGCCCATTGCCCTAAACGTCTAAGCACATGTGAACTGGAGGGTGATACTTCTGTAGATGGTTATCTTATACTAACCCAAACATATGTACTTAAAACTTAAAATAATAAGTTTATCTTATGAGTGGCTTTTTTGCTGAAGTTATTGAAATAATTTCGTTTTGACAGAGATTCTTAATCGGCAGTTTAAAATGTATTCGTTCCTCTAACAAACCCGATCAGATGTACAAATGGTTCAGTCTCTTGTACCAATCTGGAAGGTAACAAATCCATCTGTCTTTATAAGTTCACTTTACAAATTATACGGTCTGAGGATGAACTAATTTAATTGCTCTATTTTGTTTCAGGAGCAGCAAGAAAGGACTGTGATTTATGAGGATGCTATACCTCCTGATCCTGGGAAGCCACTGCAAGAAGTTATGAGAAGTCTTTCTGCTGGTCTTCTTGCCTTTGAGAAGCAGTTTGTAGAAATGTGCTGCGAAGCTGAAACCTGTTAATCTTTTACTTCCTTTGAGGAGTTGAGGTTTGTATGAAGCCATTTATACTTTAAGGGTATATAGTTCTCTTACATGTTTCGACTAACAACACTGCTGGACAAATTTGAAATTATTGCAGAGAAACAGGCATAATAGGTTCAGCATCACCACCTGCTTCACTATGCAAAGATGCCAAATTGCATGAAGAAGGGGCCGAGGCAAATCTCAGATTGTTGACTGTTGATGAAATGCAATCATCTCAGATGATTGGAACATGGGGCATAAAGGCATTATTTTCTTTCCAATTTTTTAATGAAAACCAATTTTTCTTGGGATTTCATGAAGATATTTACTCTTGAATCTCTTTAATCTGGTACTGCATGCGCTAATTGGGCCAATTTGAATCCCAAAAGTGGTGCAAATTTTATCTAGATCTATGCATGTGCTGCCCATCAATAAATCTGAACATGTGAATAGATGATTGAATAGTATGTCTGACATTCCTAAATTGAGTTTGATGAAAGTTACTTCAATAATTTGTTAAATGATGGAAACATCCTTGGACTAGCAATATGAAAAGTACTGTTTTCTGTGCAACTTTAGTTCTTATTATTTATTTCCTAATATTTACTTATTTCTTATTACGAGAGTGAGTCCCAAAAGGAGTGTCAAGATAATTCTTGGTTCCATTGATGATCATCTTCAGTTGGAGTCATCAAGAGAAAGCCACTTTTTTTCTCAAATTTTGATCATCCTGTTGAGTCTTCGACAAACAATATGATTCCTCAAGTTGATGGTTCTGCTGATGATGAGTTTTCAAGTCCAAGTGCTGGCAGCTGGAATTTCAGTTGCACTGGACAAAGAGGAATCCAAAAGCTCTCCCAATTACTTTATAGTGCAAAATACCAGGACAATTACTTATAGCAAATATAGCAGGAATAAAGTATGGGGCTCTTTGCCATTTTCCATGACCCATAACAATTCTGAACATGCTAGCTGACATGTTGCCCATGCATCTGAAAGGGAAACTGGAGAATCTGTTGACTCGGTTTATTTGGCCAGAAATGAGATAGAGAATAATGGCAGAAAGGTGCTTCAGACTTAAAAGAAGTACGTACACTGGATAATTATTCTGTGCGGGACTTGATGAGGAGAAAGAGATGCTATCGAGTTGAGCAAACCGACAGTGAATCTGAAATAACTAAAAGATTGGTTTTTGAAGGGGATGAGAAGCTGAAAACTGATGATGGAGAAACAGAAGTCCAGAAGATCTCTTTTCTAAAAATGAGCAATAATGATTTCATGTGTGGGAAGTCACCCCTTGTAGTTGGCAGTTATACTGCACCGGGTCTCTGTGAGCTGAAGAAGTTCAAGTCTACTGGTTCTTCTGATTACTCAGAGGTTTCTAGTTGTAAAAAGTTTAAGGTTGACTCAACATATGTACAAACTGACAACTGTTAACGAATTGACATTGCAGCCTTACGTAGCGTACAAAGCTCTTCTATTGAGAATTTAGGGTCTGGAAGAGATAATTGCATGTATAAATGTTATTATGGAAGCAAATCTTATGAGCAACATGGCCAGACAAAGTCACGTGAGAATGTTGTGGGTGCGAATACTCTCAACTGACATTCAAGTATTCCAATGTGTAAAAAGTGAAGAAAAAAAAACCTAGAGGGAATTTGCGTTTTTGTACTATTGGCATAGAACCCTTTGTCAATGACATGAAGGGTAATCACATGAGATTAACCTCTTGCAGGACAGCTGCCATGGCAGGTAGGAATCCTTGAAGTAATGTGTTCTTGCCAACTATGGTGCCGTTTGCGGGCGATATCTGTGTAGTGTGTCTTTTCTGTCAAAGTTGGAATTCAATTTCATTATGCTAATTCATTTGCTCTTCTTTATACGTTTGTGGGGCATAGAGCCTGCTATTTTGAGGGTGCTTGGTAGTTAGCACTTACACAGGAAACATTGAAAAGGGTTATGGGGAATCATCCACCTTTACGCGGAAAAAGGATTATCATTACTAATATTTGATAGAAACTCATAGGGTAGCAAAAGTTCGCAGCTTCCCTCTATTTTGATCACGGTCTACTCTTGGTTCCGCAGACTTATGTTTTCAAATGTTTGTTTGTTATTGTCCATAAAGTGTTGACGAACTTACTGAATCTCATCGCACCACCTATTTTATTTTCTAAACTTTGCTTTTTGTAACATATACACTTTTCCTAGTTTGTTCATTTTCCTTTGTGTTCTCCAGCCTGATTCTGCTGCCTGATTGATGAAACTTAGTAACTTACTATCACATTTGTCTGTTTGCTGAAGTGAAAGGTCTGGATGACGTTATTCCTGCTTCTGCCCGTGGTTCCCCGAATGAGATGGAAACTTGGAACAAGCTTGTTGCCAATAATGCCCCTGATCCTAAAGGGAAAAGGGTCTTGGGCGTTGCAACTTTCTATAAAAAAGATGGCTCTCATCTATGCTTATTGAAACTCAATTTTGCCACCTTCTGTGAGTAGTGTTCAGAGATGGCTACTTTGTGATGAGAGAGGTATTTGTTAAATTATATATTCATGTCAAAACGAAGGAACTAGAACTTGTTTGGAAAAATACATTAAAGTATAACAAAGTTATCTTGGTCGCCTTCATGTCTGAAAGATCAATTGCTTTCTTATTAGAACTTTTTTAGGATTATTGAAACTATCTGAAAGATCGTTTAGCACATTTTTGGTTCTGTTTAATGGTGATATCTGTCTAGGGTGTCTTTATTGTCAAAATTGGAATTCAATTTCATTATGCTAATTCATTTGCTCTTCTTTATACGTTTGTGGGGCATAGGACCTGCTATCTGAGAGTGCTTGGTAAACTTACACAGGAAATATCGAAAGGGGTCTATGGAATCAGTAAAGTGTTGAGGATCTTACGGAATCTCAGCCACCACCCCCTCCCAAAAGAAAAAAAAAATAGAAAAGAAACTCCTGAATCCTGAAGTGACTAAGTCTCGGGTGTTGCAACTTACTATAAAAATGATGGCTCTCATTCATGTCAGCTCAAGTGACTGTAACTCATTGGTAGCCTAGTCCCTCGCAACTAGCTGAGGAACTAGAATTCGGGCTTCTGAAGGGACGCTTCAGCGAAATGAATGGCACAGTTTAGGCAATAAGTAATATCAGTCACGAACAGTTGAAGAAGATTTTCCTTTGTGGTTTATTTCTGCAACTGGGAGCTACATGGTTTTTTCTGTTATTCTATAACTTCATGTCATGCATAAGTTATTGTATTTCATAGTTTCAGTTGGTTCAGAGGCGATAGAACTTATGTTTTGAGATTGTATTTTCTCACTCATACTTCGTCTACCGTTTTTTTCTGTCGAATGCACTAAGGTGGGAAGGTGAATGAGGTTCCAGTTGTAAGAATATATGGTTCTACTCCAGCTGGGCAGAAAACTTGTTTGCATATACATCGGGTAAGAGATCACTGTCTGAGGTTCCAAAATTCAGTAAATAACAATTGCTACAAGTGCGGTAAAACATGTAACAATTGCTATCAGAGGAGTTATTTGTGAAGATATACCTGTATCCCAATATTTTATATTTTTCCTGTCTTTTGTTCTTGTGTAATATGTCATCACATGTGCGGTAACACATGTACGCATATGCTGATGGTATGTAAAAGCTAAACTGATAACATGCTTTAATTATTGGAAGCCTTCACAAAATTTTCAAGATATCATGCACAAGATGTCTCCCGTGCCGCTAATCTACTATTGGTACAGTTTGATTAGAGTAAATTCTGTCTTGAGAAAGGTGATCCTTAGATTGATACGATGCAGTGAAGATTAAGCTTTCATAATGACACACCAGGTTCAGGCTGGTGCTGTTCTTATCAAAAGCTTACAGCCCTATGAATCACATATTCCCTTCATTCTTCAGTTTCTGGTACACATCTCTATACGAACTATTCAAACTGCATTGAGGTAAGTGAACAGGATGAAGTGATTTTCTAATTTAGTAAGCATCTGGTCGTAGATACCTGCCGAATCCAGTTGATCCAATATTATGTTTGCTTTTCCTTATTCATATGGTGGGAATAGCTTGGGTGAGTCTGTAATGGACATCTACCGTTTTGTGAGCAATGTGCTTGGTTCTTGTTATAGATATTCTTATGCTAGTATATCCTCATGCATGGGTTTGGTCTTATGGTATCTCCAATATGCAAACTTTTAAAGTAAAAATTAGAAAGATATTTTTAGTGGGTTGTTACATGAATTTTAAAATTTAAAAACTATTATCTGTCTCCCTTTACTTCCGATTTGATAAATAGGTATAATAATTCTACACAGTGTTACTCTTCTTCTTCCAACCATCACCCACTATTATAATTCTACATATTGAAGATTTTTGCATGATAAAGACACAGCTCCATGAATGCTAGCTTTCTTTTGTTGTGTCTCCAAATAACATAATTTTGATGCAACTTTCAAAATTGTACGAGCGATCCAATTCTAGACTAGGAAAAACTGCAGTTCTTGAGTATATAGTATATAGCCGAGAGGGAGTGAACTATTGGGGTCAAATTATACTAAAATGCATTGAATGCAATTGATGCCTTCCTTTATGTTCACTTCTTGATTAACATGAGGCCATTGTGCAGTTATGGCTGAGGGTACTGATATTTGCACCGCTGCAATTTTTGTTACTATTTTGGTGTGAACTTTCCTGGTTGACGGGAAATCTTGTTTTAATTGTTGAACTGCATTGAAGTTTCCTTTTTGATAGATTGTGGACATTAAACGTCTGAACAACATGATGAGTGATCATGGAATATACTCGAGGGAGAGGCTATTAATTCCTATAAGCAACCCTGATATTCTTACTAACAGAACATGCTACATTGAGACGGATGACTATTCAAAAAGAGAAGTTGCAGTAATGTACCCAGACGATTGTTGCAGATATCTATCGGAGAGAATGGACGAAGGCAACAGAATGTCCATGGTAGAAGGAAGAGAAGAGTGATTGTCCCTTGAGGAGAAACGTGCAAGTTGACGGGGAAACTGCTCAATATTATTTGTCTATTCCACCAATCACAGGACACTCATCATTAAAAAATTATTAGCCTATTAAAATTTGAAATATTACATTTCTTTATATTTAAACCCCCCCCCCCCCCTCTTCCCTTTTCTCTTTCAGTAAGCCACGAATAATGTAACACTCAAAGACTATTAATAATTTTTGAGATATCATTTAAATGTGATTCATAAATTAATCAATAAATACATTTGATTCCGTTGTTTTTTTTGGTAATAGAATTCGTTGTTAATCTGCAAGTATTCCGGCGAGAGTTTCTTTCCACGCCAAGGCATAGCTATTAGACGAGACTTGGTCTTATTCTATTAAGCCAACGGGACATGGCCACTTGGCAGGCATCTTGGGAGATGAGAGGAGGAAGCCCTTGGACATCAATAGAGATCATCTGGAAGAAATCCATGTGAAGACGAAGGAAACACGTCGAGAATTGATGAACGAATTCATCAACGTTGGGTGTGTGTTTGGTTTGGAGTACATAAGCTCTATGTTATCGCCTTATTGGTGATCGACCACTTAAGTGTTCAGAATCATATATCAGAAGCACCAGAGAAAGTGTTAGTTACTATTACGTTGCTTACGGTTCAAGTATATGGAGATTAATCGAGTAAAAGAGAGAGGGAAGATATGTTGAGTCGAGTGGGAAGGCGCTCAGAGGCGTCTGCTGCAACCGCGGGGATAAGCGCACTATAAGAGGCAGAGTGGTGTTGACGAAGAAGAATGTGTTGGACTTGAACGTCTTTACTGTCTCTTCCGCCAATGATCTTCACCACTTTCCGGGTAACCGAGTTTCTCTTCGTTTAATCAGCGCTCTTCACCTTCAATCTGGTCAGTTCCTTCATCCTCCATTCTCTCTTCCTCTGTTTTGCATTAAATTAAGATAACGACAGAGCAGTGATTAAAAAACTGATCTAACAAACTCTTCCTCTATTAATTTTTTCTGCTTTATGAGCCATGCCCATTTTCTCCAAGGATCTAGTGGTTGTAGGTTTACCCCGACTTCATGTCATTCTCAAAGTCCCGACCATGCTACCATTTGAGGAATAAATCTCATAGAGGCAAATATGGCCATGTGGTCCAAATCCAAAAATATTCACAATAATTGAGATAGCACCCATCTATTTCATATAGATTAGAAGAGAGGAGAATGCTCGTCCTCTTCCTATCAAAATAAATTAGATCAGATTTTATCTCTCGTAAAATTTTAATATTCTTATTTTAAATTGTAAAATACAATATAAAAACAATTTGCTGACAAAACAAGAATAGTATATTTGAACTTTAAACTTTTCATATCAAATATACACAGAATTTAAAAAAAAAAAAAAGAACAGTTTTGCTGAACCTTAGCATGACACTTAGGCTAATATAAACTATAGTACGAGGCTCATCCGTCCTCAAAAGACTCTCTTACTCTATGGTAGACCATAAAAATTTCGAGGGCAAGAGGAGACCGATAAAATAATAGTTTGAAGATGCTGCTTTGGTGGCCAATTTTAGATGCTACTATTTGCAGGAAATGGCTCGAAAGGGGAAGTTGGGAAGCCCACATATCTGGAAAATTGGATGATCACTGCCACTGCTGTGATTGCTGATGAATCTACATACATTCAACGGGGGTTAATCCGAGTGGTAAGCGGCTCGGTATCGCTTAAGCGAGGTCTCGAGTTCGAGTTTTGGCGTATGCAGAAAATTCTCAATTGGGAGACTCACCCACCGGTGCGCGACGCGGATTGAATCCGGATATAGTCGGGGCAAAATTCCGCTTAACTGTGGGAAAAAAAAAAAACATTCAAGGTCACATTTGAGTGGGTCGAAGATACCGGAATACCAGGAGCAGTTTTAATTATGAATAATCACTACAGTGAGTTTTATCTCAAAACGCTCACGCTTGAAAATGTTCCAGGACAAGGTGATATCCATTTTGTTTGCAACTCTTGGGCATACCCTGCGCATAAATATAAGAATGACCGTGTTTTCTTCAGCAACAAGGCAATGCACACCCCAACAAGCACTTGAGCAAGACGTGACGTTTTCAACACCGTATTCTCAGAATTTATGAATTGTGAATTACCTGTATATTGCAGGCATACCTTCCAAGTGAGACACCAGAGCCTTTGCTTAAGTGCAGAGAAGAAGAACTGGAGAATTTAAGAGGTGATGGAAAAGGGGAGCTCCAAAAATGGGACAGGGTCTATGACTACTCGTACTACAATGATTTGGGCGATTCAGATAAGGGTCCGCAATATGCTCGTCCAGTTCTTGGAGGGTCCAGTGAATATCCTTACCCTCGAAGGGGAAGAACTAGTAGACCTCCCTCAAGCTCAGGTTAGGATGTTGTAAGCTTGTTTTTTTCTTTGTCCATGTGTTAGGGTCAATAGAAACTAAATAGATTCGTGATAATATGAACATTCAATAAATGACATGTTCGCTATAACAAAGGGTTGGTATTTTTTCATGTGAAGTAATAATTACATATAAAAGGGGAGGATTCATATACCATCAATTAGTCACAGGCTTCAACTGTCTTTATTCAACCTCAGCAAATGCCATAGCTCGTCCATTAAAAATCTGATATGGTGCTGGTAATTTATCTTGTAATCCTTGCAGATCCCAATACTGAAAGTAGGTTGCATTTTCTCACGAGTTTAAAAATTTATATTCCAAAGGATGAAAGATTTGGTCACTTGAAAATGGAAGACTTTATTGCATATGGCCTGAAATCCTTAGTTCAGGTTTTCAAACCTTTGGTGGAATTGCAATATGGCGGTGTCCCCAAAGAATTTGACAATTTTGAAGATGTGTTTGAAAAACTCAATGAAGGAGGGATTAAAGTTCCAGAAGGTGTACTCAAGTTTATAAGGGATCGCTTCCTTATGGAGATACTCGAGGAAATTTTCAGAACTGATGGCGAGTCATTACTCAAATTTCCCCCACCTCAAGTTGTTAAAAAGTTTACTCTTGACCCATAGACAATTTAGATTGATATTGTAACTTGGTGTGTCATTTTGCACTGAAGAACATGAGAACCTCGTGCATTTTCTAAACCATTCTGATTTGATAATTTTGCTTTCAATTTGGACTAGAGGATAAGTTTGCATGGAGGACTGATGAAGAATTTGCGAGAGAGATGTTAGCTGGTATAAACCCTGTCATGATTCAACGTCTCCAAGTAAGCACAAGATACAATACTTGATTGTAAATGATAGGATTCATCTAAAAGGTAGGATCTTTGTTATGAGTGTTGAATTATCTATCCCTAAACTAGATAGGCTTAATATTCTAAATCAATGGCAGGAGTTCCCACCAAGGAGCAAGCTAGATCCTAAAGTCTATGGTGAACAAAATAGCACAATAAACAAAGAACAGTTATAGATTAACCTGGATGGGCTCACTGTAGATGAGGTAAGGTGTCTAGGTTCAATAAGGCTGAGTTTCACAATAACCCTTAACGTGAAGAATTTGATAACATATTTTGACATTTTGAATCAATCTAGTGATTTTTGTTTTGTTCAATAGGTGATCAGAAGAAAGAAGCTGTTCATTCTAGACTATCATGATGCGTTGTATCCATATCTGAGGAGGAAAAACTCTACTTATACAAAAACATATGCCAGCCGGACAATTCTTTTCTTGCAAGACATTGGAACTTTAAAGCCATTGGCCATAGAATTGAGTGTGCCACATCCTGATGGAGATCAGTATGGTGCCATTAGTAAAGTTTACATGCCTGCAGAAAAAAGCGTTGAGCATTCTATCTGGCAATTAGCCAAAGCTTATGTGGTTGTAAATGACTCAGGCTATCATCAACTTATTGATCACTGGTATAACTCAATTAAACAAAATATATAAAACGTAGTATATCTATATAGTCTAAGTTATGAAACTAACTTATGGCATCCTTTTAATGATGAGACACAGGTTGAGGACTCATGCAACTATTGAGCCATTTGTTATAGCTACAAATAGGCAGCTTAGCATGCTTCACCCCATTCATAAATTACTTTTTCCTCATTTTTGTGACACCATGAACATAAATGCATTCGCACGACAGATCCTTATCAATGCAGTTAGTATTCTTGAGACGACAGTTTTCCCATCCAAGTATGCTATGGAGATGTCATCTGTAATTTATAAGAATTGGACTTTCCCTGATCAAGCGCTTCCTATAGATCTTCTTAAGAGGTAAAACTTACACGCTCAAGTTATTATCATCTCTGAAGATATATGGTTTTTAATTCAAGTTACTTGGCATTGAATACTTTCATCTTTGGAGAACAATAGAAACATGTAACGAAACTAATAATAAACTAATTTATTTGCTTCTTTCAGAGGAATGGCAATTAAAGATCCAAGTTCCCCCCATGGTCTTCGTCTACTAATTGAGGATTAACCTTTTGCTGTTGATGGACTTGAGATTCGTTTTGCCATCAAGACATGGGTTAGAGACTATTGTTGCTTTTACTACAAGACATAAGGCACAGTTAGGAGTGACTCGGAACTCCAATCTTTGTGGAAGGAAATAAAAGAGGTTGGTCATGGTGACAAGAAAGATGCCCCTTGGTGGCCTTAATGTAGACTCGTAAAGACCTGATTGAGACTTACACTATATGGACTGCTTCAGCTTTCCATGCTGCAGTCAACTTTGGACAGTACTCTTATGCAGGCTACAACCCAAACCGTTTGTCTTTAAGCCGACGGTTCATGCCCGAAAAGGGAACTCCAGAGTATGATGAGCTTGTGGCAAACCCTGACAAGGTTTTCTTGAAAACAATTACTTCACAGATTCAAACTCTTATTGGCATTTCACTTATAGAAATCTTGTCCAGGCATTCTTCTGATGAGGTTTCCCTCGGATAGAGAGATACGCCTAACTGTACATCTGATGCAGAACTATTGGAGGCCTTTGACGAGTTTGGAAGGAGGCTAGTAGAGATTGAGAAGAGAATCATGAGAATGAATAATGATGAGTGACTCAGAAACAGAGTTGGGCCAGTTAAGTTTCTGTACACCTTATTTTATCTTTTTAGTGAAAGTGGATTAACTGCCATGGGATTTCCAAACAGTGTATCGATTTAAAAGACTAATTATCCATATGTCCATAAATGATACTAGAATATAGGGATGTGAATGGGAAGAGCTAGACAGGACAGCCCCTGCCCGGTGTCTTGCCCGAAAAAAGCAGCCAATGCCCAGCCCTGCCTGGTAAAAGCCTTGCAAGCTGGGCATGAGTGGGTTGGGTATGTCTAAATCATGATGCCATGCTCATGTAAAAAAAATCTGTAATTATGAACTTCTAAAATAATATCATATTCATATGTCTTCAAGAGTTAAATAATATCCATAATTCACTAAAAATAAAGTAATAAAAAGATAATAATTAAAGTCTTGAAATCTATTACATATAAAAAAAATCTTTGAAGTATAAGTAATTTGTAATTACAACTTTGTATCAATCTCCCTAATGTTAATAAAGATTAAGCATCTAAAAAAAATAAAATAAACAATTATAATTTGTAATATAATCATACGGTGATTAGCAAAGCTAAAAAAAATAAAAAAATTAATATAGTTATAAATATTAAAAGATGCAATTTACCCACTTAACTACTTATATTTCTAAAATGGCCCTCTAGTTACCAATAGCTATCATATTCTCCCTTCTAAGTGTAGTATCTAGGAAACAAATTAAAAAAAATAAAAGATTAGGTGCTCATGGGCAGGGCAGCCCTTGCTCGGTGCCTAATCTGAAAAAAATATGAACTTTATTTTGTAACCCGATGCTAAGCCCTACCCTAATTTATCGGGATGAACTGGACTATTTTATTGCAGACTCAAGTGGACATACTGAGCCGCGGATTTTATCCACACCTCTAATAAGTCATGTAAATCGAAGATGGCTCTTGGTTTATGTGTGTGTTTAGATAAAATTTTAAAAAATGACTTATAAAAAAATGGGCTTTTAGATACCTTATAGAAAAGGGCTTTTAGAGAAGAGATTATAAAAAAATGTGGTTTTGGATAAATGAGTATTTGGATAGTTGTTATAAAAAGGGATTTTGTAATTGAAAAATTACTAAAAAGGTATGTATGATAGAGGAGAGATGAGAGATAGTGAAAAAGATAGAGGAGAGAGGGTGGAAAAGATAGAGGAGAGATGCGTAAGAAAAAGTAAGGATAAAATAGTAATTGAGTAGTTGAAAGTGGTTTTTACTGTTTCAAAAGTTACTCTGACCAACTTATCTAAAACCATGATTTTAAACCATGGTTTGGTCCAAACTGACATTTTGACAAATATAACTGTTTATTTTAAAATTTTTCTAAACTAAAGTTTGGATTATAAGTCTTTTTTAAATTATAATTTTTACTTTTGCCATAGGCCCTATGTCCAAGATGTTCCGCAGCTAAGGGGGGCAGTGGTTGCCTTACTACACCAATGCTAGAATTTTTTAGAATTTAAAAAAATTCTAGCGTACGAAAGTGTTTTCTGTTCCGACATTTTTATGCCTTACATGTGCATGCATAAAATGGTTTGTTTTTATAAAAATTATGTCTTTTCTGAACTAGCCATGACTTCATCTATATTGGCATGAAAATAATTAATATTTTATTAAATTTGTAAAACAATTTTTCTGAAATAGATTTGAAACTTCAAGTTAACAATATTATTTTATTACATCACGAGAATTTAGAATTTAAATTTTTAATTACCTGAACTTTATCCAGTCTCTAATAGACACAATAATAATTTTGTTTTAAAACAGAGAATGTTATTGATACTGTACGCTGAAATTTTGTGTGGCAATTTAAGGCCTTAATCATTATGAAGACTGAAAATAATTGACTTGTTCACTTTTATTATTTTTTAAAAGAAAATAAAAATATAGATTAATCAATAAATTAATTGGTTGACTAATTGATAAATTATCTTCAATTATTTTAATATTCCCTCCGGGCTTAAAGTAAGAAAAATATTGTGTAATTATGCTTTGAACGATTGAGAAATATAAGTTCTCTTTCAAGCTTTTTGTGTAACAGAAATTTTTAGTAAATTGTTTTAAGGTTGATAATTGATTGATTAAATTTAATTTAATAGTCTGTTTTGAATTTAATTTTAATAGTCTAATTGACTCAGAGATTATAATTGATTGACAATATTTAATTAATCTAACAATTTACTTTTGAATGCTTTAAATGAGTGGCAGGAGTGGCTTCTCCCCCACGCTTTCTAAGTCCATTTCTTTCCCATTTTTATATAACGAAACAATTTTAAATTGACTAAGTAAATTTAATTTTTATAAATAATTACTTTAATTAATAGTCTGTTTTATAATCTGTCGCCAGCTGTGGTAAAAAATATCTGTCGCCAGCCGTGGTTAAAAATATCTGTCCCCAACTGTAAAAAAAAAACTGTCACCAGCTGTAATAAAAATATATAGATATATATTATACGTTGTGTCCGTCAACCTTACGCTAATATATAGTTTTTTTATATACTACGCTAATATATAGAAATTAGTGTAAATACCGTGTGTTCGTCAAATCTACTCTAATGGTGTGTCCGTCAAACCTACGCTAATATATAGATATATACATGCTGTGCCCGTCAATTGCCAAACCTACGCATTTGGTGCGCGGCTCTTTGGAGATGGGCAACGGTGGAGCTGCGCTGAGAATCGATGATTGGGCCGTAGCAATAGGGGCACGGTGGTCAATGGTTGTTAAAGACGATGGCCAAACGTTGGATGACGGTGCCGACTATGAATTCCTCCTTGAAAATGAGTGAAATTTCATGATTCTTCCCAAAATTCCTTAAGATTTTCTGCTGGGATAGTCTTATTCCTCACCTTCGAAGCATTTGAATTTTTATCCTCATTTGATAATCTGATTCTTCTTTTTATCACAAGAATCAAACCTTTTTTTTTTTCATAGCTGTGTGGCGGATCTTATGAGTCTTCTCAGAAAGTTTTTGGTGAAGCAACTGGTTTTCTTCTTGTTTTTCTCTTTTGCTTACCACGTTGTATGGGTTCCAAAGTGATGGTAGGGATATGAACCGATCTGCATTTGATGATTCCATTAAGGTGCTTACATATTTGTTGCGTGTGGTAACTTGGTATGCTCATGAGATGTTTTGCAAACAAGGCTTAAAAATTATAGTCGGAGAAGGATATGAACCGATTTGCATTTGATGATTCCATTAAGGTGCTTACGTATTTGTTGCGCGTGGTGATTTGCGAATGAGGCTTAAAATTTTGGGAGAACCATTGAAATGATGGAGAAGTTAATTTTAATGGGAGATGGACATGAGTAATATTGGCCATGCTGCCATTCAGGTTTCCTCGGGGAACTGCTGGTTATTCATTTGTTGGTTCCACTTTTGAAATTTTCTGATTTCATAATCAAAAGGAACAGACCCTATAATCTAAAAACGACTTCGCAGGAATGATGATGCGGATGCCTGTAGAGGCTATGGAGATGCAAAAAAGATTACCGTCTTTGTTAAAAACGGCCGCATTCTAAGATTCTATCTTACCTTCCTCTTGAAGCTCTGTTCTTTCTTTTTCTTTTCTTTTTTTATAAAACGGCGATGATCTTGGGAGCAGAGCACTTTCAGAAACGTGTTTTATTGCTCTGAAAAATGGATTGCCGTGATTGAGTTTGAACGGACGGTGCAGATGCATTTTAATAGCCTGATGACGTGGCGTATTGGGAACTTTTCGTCTTGTTGGACGGACGGGATTCATTGCCGCGCTGAGGATCCGATCACTTCCACGCCAACTTCTTCCCGGTTCCCTATTACGTATAATTTTCACCCTTCGAGCTGGTGATTTGACGAAGGTGCAGAAAAATCGATGGCGGATTCGCTGGGTGATTCGAAAGTGTTCAGTATTCGGATTGTGTCCATCGACTACTACATGGCACCGCCGATTCCAGTCCTGGATATCTGTTACAGCAGTTTCCATGGTATGAGAATTGATTCATTTACGCATAACAGGGCTGTATTTGTCAGTTCAAGTGACTGTAACTCATTTGTGGCCTAGTCCCTCGCAACTAGCTGAGGAACTAGAATTCGGGCTTCTGAAGGGACGCTTCAGCGAAATGAATGGTACAGTTTAGGCAATAAGTAATATCAGTCACGAACAGTTGAAGAAGATTTTCCCATGTGTGGTTTATTTCTGCAACTGGGAGCTACATGTTTTTTTCTGTTATTCTATAACTTCATGTCATGCATAAGTTATTGTATTTCATAGTTTCAGTTGGTTCAGAGGCGATAGAACTTATGTTTTGAGATTGTATTTTCTCACTCATACTTCGTCTACCGTTTTTTTCTGTCGAATGCACTAAGGTGGGAAGGGGAATGAGGTTCCAGTTGTAAGAATATATGGTTCTACTCCAGCTGGGCAGAAAACTTGTTTGCATATACATCGGGTAAGAGATCACTAGTTCAGGAGCTTCACTGGTTCCTAACAGTTTGTAAGTGGTTCTTGTATGTACACGATATGGCACGTAATTTGCAAGTACGGCAATATTTGTTTCAGATATTTAATGCAAGACAGCTTGCTTTGAAGCTTATATCAAATGTGACATATGGCTACACTGCTGCTGGATTTAGTCGTCGTATGCATTTTGCAGACAATATTGTTCAATGCGACCGTTGCACACTGAAAAGGGCTATATCATTTGTAAATCAACACGATATGTGGAATGCAAAAGTCATTTATGGAGATACTGATAGGTATTATTGCAGTATTTCTAAATTGTAGTTTGTGTGCGGTACATGCGAAAATTTGCCGTACATCCATCCATCCATCCTATAGAAATAATTTTATTGAAGATAAGTTAGCTGTACAAATAAATGAGGACAAGTCCTCCAAAATAAACAATTAGGAAGAAATAAAAGGGGACTCTAGCTCTAAAGACTCTCCCAATCCCTTTGTAAAAATCTTCAAGGGAACCTATCCTGTCTATCTAGAGCAAATGAGAAGTCAGATTTTTAGTTAGATATTGATGGGTATCTAATTAGGATAAGAAATCCTAAAAAATTAGCTGTTCAAGTAGGAGAACTAACCCACTTAAATACTTCAATAAATATCACATACTATTCAATGTAGTATTTAGCATCATATACTATCAAACCTCTATCACACACTCATTCCTTGCTAATCAACAACATTCCTATGAAGGCAAGATAGCAAACTATTAAAGAGCTTTATAAGTATTTGATTGATGAGGTTATTGGTAAAAAAATAGCCTCAGATTTTCTGGATGTTCCTGTTGCTCCTTAAAATTCCAAATAACCTACCTTAAATCTGCTTGGTGACTTCTCAATGCAGAGATAGATTTGCTTGTTCTGCATCTACAAAATGACACTACATGTACATAAGGATGAAAAGGTCCAAATCTTGGCAAATGATCAGTATTTATTCTTTACAGTGATATATCTTGACCTCATTGTTATGTCTTTCATGGTTTTCCTTTTTCAAGAAATAATTTTGTGAAGTGGGTGTACTCTTGCAGCATTTTGTTCTCCTCAAAGGACGCACTATTAAAGAATGCTTCAAAATTGGGAGTGAGATTGCTTCTGCTGTCACTGGTATGAACCCTAGTCCTGTCACCCTGAAGTTGGACGAAGTTTATCAGCCTTGTTTCCTCCTTACTAAGAAGCGGTATATCGGTTACAGTAAGGCCCTGATCAAGTTGAGCCAGTTTTTGATGCTAAAGGTATTGAGACAGTTCGTAGAGATACATGTGGTGCAGTTGCAAAGACAATGGAACAGTCTTTGAGGCTCTTTTTTTAAAATCAGGATTCATCGGAGGTAGAAATGCTTGCTGATTTTATATTGTTATATTTTAATGGAGCATGATGATTTCGAGTAATTGTTCCGAAAAGGTTAAAATATTAGTTTGACCTGGATTTCTGTTATTCACCTTGTTTTCCTCTGGATGTGGGCGAAAGGTTATTTACAACGTCAGTGGAAGAGAATTCTTTCAGGCAAAGTCTCCCTTAAAGATTTTGTATTTGCTAAGGAGGTTCGCCTAGGTAGCTATAGGGCAAGGACATCATCATCTTTACCTCCAGCAGCAATAGTTGCCACCAAGGCAATGAGGTTTGACCATAGGGCAGAACCACGCTATACTGAGAGAGTACCTTATGTTCTAATCCATGGAGGGCCTGGGGCCCGATGTTTGTGGATCCATTGGAAGTTCTGGCACTTGATTCCCCATTCAGAAGACTGAGAAAAGTAAACGGTTTAGTATTACTTAAATAAGATTTTGAGTTTAAATTTTAGCGTATGCAAAAAATTTTTATTGGGAGAATCACCTACCATAACCAGGTGCGCGATGCGGGTCAGATCTAAATGTAGTTGAGATAAAACTCTAGTAAATTGGATAGATAAAAAAAAATAAAAGACTGAGAAAAGGCGCACAACTTGCCCCTTGCAAGTGTTTTTGTTCCCATTTAGAGGATCTAAATCAGATTTGTATTCACCTCATCCCACCCTGCATACGTATTTTTTAAAAATCAATTATTTGTATGTTAAGAAAATAATATTGTATTTTCAAGTAGCGTGGCGATATAATTTTTCCCTGTAAAAATATTAGAGTTGATTGATGCATTCATTTATACAAGGGCTGATTAGGAATGTCAGCGTTGAGAAGTGAATGATAAAGTGAATTGTGGAAACATATGCATCACATCATGTCAGTATATTAAAATATTATCTTAAATATAAAATTAGATAAAAAAATTATTTTAATTTTAAATATAAAATTATATTTTATTTTTCTTTTTAAAATTATATTTTTTTTAAAATATTCTTATATGATTATATATATTAAAGAATTTTTATTAAGAGTAGTTTAAATAAATACGATTAAAAGGTGTATTTTAAGAAAAATAAAACATAATTATTATAAATAATTAATTTTTTAATATATCTAAATTAATTAAATAAATTTTATATAAATGATCAAAATTACTGAGTTTTTGGCTCTGGAGCATGCAACAACGGGTTGGTCTTGCAGGGGATGGGATTAGCCCAAAAATGGAAGATTCAAGGGAGTTTGCTGGGACCTACACCCACTGAACTTGGTTAGAAGTGGTTCATGAGAAGAGTTCCTGACGTTGGTTGCGCAGTGCGAGTAGAAAGGCTCGTGAAGATTAATGGCTTGGTGCGGGTTAGATTTTTTGTTGGACTATCGAAATCATATTTTTAAAGAAAGTAATAAATACCTATTTCAACTAAAACCAGGATTTAGGGAACCCTACATTTTTCCTATTTAGATGTATTTCATGTTACACCATCTTTTCTCTCCAACCAAGATGAGTTTTGATCCATGAAAATACAAATTCGATTTCATATCTGCGACTGCCTTGACAAACTAATGTGAGATCGATATATTATGCAAAACGTATATAAATGTTGATTTTTATTAAATTTTTTGTATTGTATATAAATATGTAAACTATACTAATTATGACATACAGATAGTATAATTTATTAAATTTTTTATATAAAAATAAAATATAGATATTTTATTATTAAAAAATGTTGATTTTTTAGACTGTAATGTCGTTTATATATTTATTTTTATTAATAAAAATATTTTGCATTAAATCAAAATAATTGATTAATTTTTTTAACATATATATTCTTTTTATTAAAATATTTTATTTCATATCTTTATGTGTAGATAATTTTTATTGGGCATAAATAATAAAATAAACTGCTCATGCGCTCATCTTCATGAAATGAAAGACCCGGGGTTCTCTTGAAAGGGTTAACCATTGGAACTCCTAAGCAAGTGACACCACATTTCACCGTCTGATTTCCTCTCGGTTGAGATCATTGGGTTCATCAGTGTGTTCCAGCTTTCGTTTCTCGGGTAAACAATATAGCAAAAGCGCCTGAGGCAGGCGCTGGCTGGCCATGGCCGATTTTCAGACTTCGACCCACCGCGCCAAGTGGATCTTCCCTCCTCCACAGCTGGTGCTTTTCTGTGCTCTCTTTAATTTATTTCTTAATCTTCAGTTGTTACTTCATAAAGAATGCCCTGCAAAGAAAACTCCATCGTTAACTTTTTCTCCTTGCACCAACAATAGCTAATTTACTTTTGCGATAGACAATTTGGATGCTTTACAAGCAGCAAACCAGTAATTTGAATCTGGAACGCTTTAAAATTAATATTAGCCAAAGTTCAAGATGAATTCGTTTTGTGCAGAAGTTCAAGGGTTTCTGTTATACTTTTTATGCATATTATTGCTGAAGCGTATGTTTTCTCGTTGTAGGCTGAAAAATATAAAGCTGCTAACCAGAGAGCAATACAAGTTTTAGAGAAGGTATGGGTATTTGCATACTTTATTTTGTTTTCGGTGGAGGTAATAGCCTATAATTTTGTAGTTATAATCAAATAGAGTATCAACACACATGTTAAGGAGGGATTAGAAGAAAACATGTAGCTTCTCTATCTTCAATGGTTTCTGAGTACCCGGATTTTTCTGGACGATTCTCCTTTGTGTTCACTGATGACTACTGAATTTTTTGAAGTATGGAGCAACTCTTATGGAAGTAGATGTTGATGGATCTTTGTCATATCCTTCACTTCAGAAAGATAATGGTAATTTCAGGAAAATTCACTCATATCTTCTTAATTTCTTGCATATTGATAGAATTCAGTATGTCTCGGTTCAGAAGTACTTCATTAGATTCTTGTTCCTCCTGATACTTATGCGAATTCATAACTGTTGACAAGGTTGCTATTTTTTATGTCAGCTGAAAAGCATTCTCGCCCTAAACCCCTCAGTATTGAAGAGGAACAATGTATCAGAGTATTTTACGAGAACAAATTACAAGAAGTATGCAACAATTTTCACTTTCCTCACAAAATCCAGGTATGTATCATTGTAATTGTAACTTGAAGGAAAGAATGTGCTAACGAGTTAGCTGTGACAATATGTGCTCCATAATCAACCTTGTGAAATGATTTATGGATATGCAGGCTACAGCGCTCATTTATTTTAAAAGGTTCTATCTACAGTGGTCGGTGATGGAACATCATCCAAAAAATATAATGTAAGATTGGCTTAAATCAGTATGAGAGGTTCTCAGCACTGAGAATGAACCACGCTCATTGTCTTCTATGATATTTCAAGTTGAAATTGTAGTTCATAAAATCATATGTAGTTTATTTTAAAATGTTGGAACTTGGTTGGGATATAAATCAGCTCACGGATAGCTTTCAAGATGGGTTGATTATTGTTAGTCAACTCTTTTGATCTTTTAATTAATCGTTTTTCCTCTTGTATCTTCTTATTGGTACTTAACATAATCACATATTTTAAATGTTATCATTTGATAGATTGTGTGGCATTCTGATTAGACATTTACACTTTGTCAAAATCAATGTTGGATCTGTGTATTGCAAGAACAACTAATTCAATCTGATATTTTGGCTCAGGCTGACCTGCATATATGCTGCTTGTAAGATAGAAGAAAATCATGTATCTGCTGAGGAGCTTGGTAAGGGAATCTCACAGGATCACCAAATGATTCTCAATAATGAGATGATTGTTTATCAGGCATGGATATGCCTCACATATCAATTTGTATCTGTGTCTTCTTCTTGTCTTAAATGTCCATGACATGATCCCTTGTTTTGCAGAGCTTAGAATTTGACCTTATTGTGTATGCCCCATACCGCTCAGTTGAAGGTTTTGTAAACAATATGGAGGTTTGTGTGATTGATCTATCGATGGTCCTTTCTACTTGTTAATTAGATTTTGCATCTTGCAATAAATTTTCTATTTTGTCCTAATTTTAACTCGTCTGCTACTAATATTGCATTCATTGGATTTTTGTTGTTTCATGCTGGACACTGACCATTGACATTAGCAGGAATTTTGCAAAGCTGGAGACGAAGTGCTTCCAATGTTGAAGGTATTTGTTATTGCTGTCCAACCAGATTATTGTTTAGGGTGCCTACATGATCTTTGTCAATTCATAGAATTTTATCTGTAGAAATCGTTTTGGTTACAAACACATGCACATCACATCACCATGAGGAGCGGATGAAAATTTTTCTTTCAATAATTTGTTCATTATTTTCAATTGCTTCCCCTGTGGTATTCCTTTTGGAAGCCAAACTTGTCTGGTTAACTATTTTTTGTAACGGTTTTTGTTCATTATGCTTGCACATCATGCTTGCTAGTTTTTGTGATGTGATTCAGTTGTCTTTGTGTCTCTTAATAATGGTATTTCCTTCTTTTTATGTTCTGATACTTTGTAGGCCTTGCAAGACAATGCAAGATTGGAAATTGATAAAATGCTGCTTACAGATGCTCCACTTTTGTTTCCTCCTGGGCAGGTAATATGAGTATAACTATATTCTGTAAATATTGATGCTTCCTATAACATTGTTACTATTTTTTTGACAAGAAGCCAAAAAGGTACTTTTTGTGGGCTCATCATTCTGACTGCCTCTAATTAACAAACTCCATTTATCAACCTAAAGTAAAGAATCCATCGTATGCCCTAGTCTGTATATTCTACATTACAAATTTGCATCGGTAGATTTTCTACTTCAAGATATAGTTCAGTTTCGTTTAATCTATTCTGCTGCTTCTGAATCTTATTTTTAACATTTCATTTGCCTTCCCTTCCGTTGCAGTTGTCACTGGCTGCTTTGCGAAATTTAAATGCACTTCATAAAGTTGTTGACTTTGACGGGTACTTGTTATTTATCCCTAATTTTTCTTGAAATGCACAATTTTCCGGCTGGGGAGTCATATTGCTGTATACTCTTTTGACAAAAACTGATGGCCATCTGCTTAGAGTTTCACTTTTCTACTGGCACTTGATTGCAGCTATGTAAGGAGCATCATTTCCCACCAAAATTCTCCACATACTGTTTCTGAGCTAATTGGATCGATGAATGCAATTGACTCGTTGGTAATGATTTCACAGTCTAGCATTTGTTATTAACTTGAATGGCGGATGCAAAATTCAAAATTGGCATTTTAAGATTTTGTAGTTGCCTATCAATCACATTGAAGAAGTAATGTTGACTGTGTTTGCAGGTAAAGAAATACAAATTTCCTTCAGAGAAGGAACTGAAGCATATCAACAGGAAATTGAAATCTTGTTGGGGTCTCAGCTCAAGTGACGAGTATTTTCTGTGCCCTTATATTCCCATTTTTTAAAAAAAATGTTTGATTGCTATATTGATGTGTTATGCTTTTTTTTTTTTGGTACAATATTGATGTGTTATGCTGGATGGCCTTCTAGGGGTAAAAAACGAGACAAGAAATCGAAGCCCAAGTCCAAAAAGGGCTCCAATGAACCCCCAAATGTGCCTTCTTGAGACTAACCTTTTATGATATGCCTTGCTCTCGCTGTTGGTGTTCCAAGGGAAGACACTGCCCTGCTTTCTCGGAGGCAAAATTCCCTACACATCATTTTAAGAACTGAAATTTTGTGATGTAATTCTCAATATTGGACTGAGTTTAATCGTAGTTCTATTATGTTTAATCTTAAAAAAATTAGCGTGACAAGAACTTCGTCATTATATAATTTAAGCACGTCTTCATGTATCGTATGGGGTATAAGTAGTAAACATTACTCTCATGGCCCCACCAAATTAAGACGTGTAAATAGTACAATTTTTATAAATTTTATTTTTGTATTTGTATTAATTGGATTGGACAAGTTCTTCAACTAGCATATTTTTAGCTTTGAAGACAATGATCCATCCTCGATTCGACCTGGTGCAAATTATGAAGCCTTCAAGTGCATCTTATATTAATTCAACTGTCACTAATAAATCCATGAAAAAAGAACAAATAACTTATCACTGCAAAAACTTTCTTTTTATTTTAAAAATTTACATGAATCAAAAGTTATGCTATATAAATTTTCCTTTATTTTTAAGTTTTATTCATCTACCCAACTATCGGTTGTATGTAGATTACAATAGCTCTTTTTAAAATTAAAACATAATTTATTTTAAAATTATTCAATATTTTAAACTTTTTTGAAAAAAATAAAAAGTCCCACTCCGCGGCGTTGTGCCGTGATCAGGGGAAAGACCCAGGGCACAGTATCAGTTGGCCTTCCCGCTTTCGAAGCGGCAAAAGCGGAGGCTCCCGAGCCTTCAAAATGGCAAGCCTAGTTCCCATCTGCTTCGTCCGTCCTCTGCGCGCTTCACAAACTCTAACCAAGGTACTTCGCTTGTGTATTATCTCTGCTTTTAATCCTTATCCTCTTCTTCCACTTCCTTTCGAAGACTCAATTTTCGTTTCTGATATAAGCTTCAGCTCGGAAGGTTTTTTCCATCAATTATAGAAGTTTAGAACTTCATTTTTAATTTTTTTTTTCACGTCTATTAGCTTGTATTGTGGGCGGGTGACTGTTTTCCAAGTAATTACTCGAAGTGAATGTTCGTATTGTGGATATGTTCTCTTTGGATAAGCAAACTTCATATATTACGAGGGCGAAATATGGTTATCGCCTCTTTTATATCAGAATACGCAAAAATTAAGCCATGACCTTCATGTTTTCTTGAGGAACCCATAGAATCAAAATGCAGGAAAGCTGTCGCTGCTTTATAGCCAAGGAAAATTTCCATGTCTGGGATTTCCCTTTCTCTCAGGTTGCATACTAATTAAAACGTTAAGGGACTAACTTAACTTAGGAAGTTAAGTAAGGTCTGGTTGCATTACTGCTGCCTTATCCCTGTGAATTGTACAGTTTATGGAGTCACAACCCGCTTCTTTCGCACAAAGGCTGGAAAATTGCCAACATTTTGGTGCCCATTGCTGCAACCTTGCTTCGCTCATGCGATGCTCACATTATTGCAAGAACTTTGTGTATGTTTTACGTTGCAATAATGCAAGCTTATTTTTTGTGACTAACTTGCAGAGAAGACATCAATTAGAGTTTGCTTTGGGTAGGCTTACGAGAATAGTAACAATTTGTCACACAGGTATTTTTCTTTCACATCATTTCTCGAGTACCATATGTTCAGAGTCGTCTTCCTTTTTTAATTACATACAAATTTAGATGAACAAAATGGGCCCGCAAGGGCTCACGACTCAGAGCGACATTTAAACCAATAGTATCGAGATCTGTTTTTTAGTGGAGACGTGGAGTTAATGTTACCCTTATAAATCTCCATGAGGTTTTATGTGAAGCGGCAACATGTGTAGTGAGATGTTTTGATGAATATGGGAAACTATGAAGCACAGACCAGGAATTGGCATCAGCATCATAAAAGCTAAATGATCTATTATGTTACCTGTATTTCGTACCTGCCCAAAATCCTGCGTCATTATTGTATGTGTGTGTCTTATACTTTTGTGCTATATTCAGCTTGATTCCGATGATAGGCAATATTTTTGGAATAGTCTTGCCTTTGGTAATTGACGCCTTGTATGTAATTGTCTTTTAAGCAATATTTGTGTATTTTGCAGCCCAAAAGGTTCTTGTCTCCTTCACCAGTTCAAATAAAGACGTATTGCCTGTGAATCAAAGTTGTCATCATCACTTAGTGGCACGACCAAGTTTTATGTCGGAAACTCAGTCTCTTAATTTGATTGCTGATTACTGCACGGGTATAGTAATATCGGGATATTGGGTAGGGCCTGATATTGATGACGGGTGGGGATTTGTGGAAGCTATTATTAACCAAGTCGCCTGATGTTGTTTTGCCTCGACAAACAGCTGATTTTTGCTCGCTTCAAATAAAAGATGCACGTGCCACTTACTATTTGGTTAGTTGACCCCAGTTTCTGTTTTAAAGGCTCTCTTAAGTGAACGATATGGACTATTGAAGGATATCATGTGAAAAGTGAAAACTAACACTGGAAGAGCTAAACGAAAGAGTAAGCTATGCCTTGTCTCCACTGGCCCAAAAAAGGAAGAACTTTGCCCTGTCTCCGAAGATCAAATCAATTTGCTTATGAGTTCTGAGCATGAACCTTGTGAAATATAGCTCGCTGTCATCTGCTCGACCCGAGCTTCGTTTCTGCCTTAATACCAGCCTGGTAATTCTCATCTGAGATCTTATGATTGTAATGACTAAGGTTTTTTCTTGGTCGTACTACCTTAAGAAGCTAGGACCATGAGAATTGAACACAAGCTGAACCAATTTGTAATTAATGCAACAAAACCGGTGTGTTACGCAATTTCTTCTATTCATGCCCATTTTCATCCAAGTGTTCGAATGTGCTTTATTATTAGCCTGCTCTCTCCCTTTTGCTTTCCCTCCTCGATCAAAGCAGAGTTTTCTTTTCAAGGAGAAAGACAAAATAGCCCTTCTATTCATGTCGGTTATAGAAGACATGAGTGAAATCACATCGGAAAATTGAAACGAAAGGTCGACGCTAAATTTTACATTTCAAACTAATCAAAGGAAACGAGTGGTCTTGGTCCACTTTTACCTTCTCTACACACGTGTTAGATGCTTCATCTTTCCATGCGATGAGAATAGATGCTTCATTGCTTCGGAAGAAAGAGGGCTTAGTATGTGTAAGGAGGGTTAAACGAAAAGGTAATCCCGTGTTCTGTTTACCATCCTTCTACTTAGGGTGTATTTGGATTAGCTTTTGGAGAATAGATTTTAGGAAAAATAGATTTTGGGAATAGAGATGTTTGGATGATTAGTAACAGAATCACTTTTTATATTGGTAAATTACCAAAAAGGGTATGATTTGATTAAAAGTAAGAGGAAAGATAATAGAGAAGAAAGATGAGAGAGAAGAGAGTGTAGAGAGAAGAGAGGAGATAGAAAAAGAGAAATAAGAGAAGAGAGAGGAAAGAGAAAAAAAGAGATAAGAGAGGAGAGAGGGTGTAAGAAAAAGTAGAGGTAAAATAGTAATTGGATAATCCATAATTTAGGTTTCAAATCAAAAGCTATTTTCAGTTGCTTATTCAAAATTTAGGTTTCAAACCGAGGTTTTGCCCAAAATCAATTCTCCACAAAAATGACTGTTTGTGTAAAAAATTTCTAAATCGTAGTTTTGGCCAAAATTAATTCTTAGAATAGATATCCAAACACACACTTAATCTGTTGTAATTTGGCCCCCCCAAAAAAAACTTAACCTCAGGTTGTTTTCATGTGTCTGCAAATGGAGGAAGACTGCTCAAGTTTCCTGATGTTAACCTCAGAAGGAAATTGCACCAACAACAGAATCTAAATGAAATAAATATACGTGTTAAAAGTTATCAATTATAGCCACAAAAATAGTTGAGTTCATCTAGATTGACATACATACATACATCATTTCTGACTCTCGATTCTTCAAAACTTTCTTCATTGAGAAAAGGAGGATTGTGTCTTGGGAACGAGATCCAGGACAAATGGCAATGAGAAATGAGAAAACACCCGCTCCGTGCAAAAAGAAAAAAGAAATGAGAAAACACATGCGTTAACATAAACTAAAATGAAGAGTTAAGATATATTCCAGAAAAGGTGTGTGTTGGGATATTGAATAAGGTCACATCCTCTTAACAGTTAATTTAGCTGGCGAATCTTCCACTTATATATATTTGCTTGACAACGAGTTACATCCGTCCTGTACCATAGCTTCTTGGAATTATGTTAATTAATCAAACGAGTGACCATCACGAATATATGGGGAGAGAGAGAGAGTGATCTTCTACGATTATTCAAATTTTAGAGCTTGATAAATATCATTACTTAATATAAGAATTAGTTAAAAAATTAAATTATATTTAATCCTAAATATACACCTTAATATATTTTATATCTGATGTTTATAATTTTTTTAAACTAATTTATTTAAAATTGCATTCAGCATCCGTTGCAATTACACTGAGAGATCCAAATATTTAACAATGTACAGAAATATTTAGCATATGGGGCGGTTGAATGCCTGTTTGCCACATGTAAAGAGAGATTAATTAAACGAAACGATGGAAGATGGAGGCAATTTATGAATCTCGATGCCGCAAATTCATGCATGGTCGGACTCAAAGGGAACACTGTTCATTCGAAGCTGTTTATTTGTGGAAACCATCCCCCCATTATATGCGTCTTAGTCACCAACAAACTTTTAGAATTCCAGAAATTAAACCACATGCAGATAATTAACTAATTAATGCTGCTAATTAGTATTTTCATCTTTTCAAAGTGTTACGGTCAACACGATTGCATTGGTTTTTACTGGTTCCATCGCTAGCTGGTCGTAAAGTTTGATGTTTCATGACCTTATAACTAATGTTAATGCTTTGTTTTATTGTAGTTTTAGTTTTAATAATAATATTGTCACGATGAGGTTTCAGATATATATACTACATATACATATCAGATCTGATCAGAGAGATCATGTATATGAATTTTATATATGCGTACTTGCAGGTGTCAGAGAGGGGGGTATAGTTGAGAAGTGGTCCCAAAGAGGCAAGGGTTTATGGGTTTATTCCTGGATATGGATGCTGAAACCCTAAATTCTAACGCAAGTTCAAATTAAAAAGATGGATAGGGTATTACTGTTGCTAAGAACCCTAGCTAATGGTGGAAGATAGTAAAAGCGAAGCATGCCTGAGATATGATTCGATTTTCACGATTTAAGAAGCACATGTAAAGCAACGAAACCATGTGGTCCCTGGTTCTAGGGTTATGAAACCAAAACCTAGTACATGTATTTGCCAGTTTTTCCATACCCTGAGACATATTACTTATTGGTTGAATTTGGATTAATTCCCCATATTTCTGTAATTTGTTTTTCCCAGAAACAAGCTGATAAACTTATCCGCGGCCAAATCCCCGCACTGGAAGAGTAAATTATTATTATAATAACTAAACCATTTCATATGGGTGAAGAATTTCCATGGCAGCTGCATGTTCTTCAGTAATAATACCATATGCTATCTCCATAAACAAAGATCGACTTTTGTGTAATTTTTAAAGAAAACTTGTTTTAGTTCACACGGACAGATTTAAAAACTGGGAACCGCTATATAGGATCATCTTGATAATATAAATAGGAATTCTGATCGGTCCAGCCAATAGATCGAACAATTAATATAGCCATATACACAAATCCTGTTTTGAAACTTCAAAACACAAGGCTTGTATTTCTGCAGCAAAAGATACTTTTCAAGGAGCAAGCTGAAGAGTGATTTCCTTCTCCCAGTTGATTAGATAGTGAAAAGAAAAGAAGAAGAAGAAGACGAGAATGATCAAAAGATAGCGAGGTTATTCACTTGAAAGAATCGCAAGACTTGGATCATATCTCTGAATTCATAGAGGATTGATCATCAATCATTACTGTAAAGAAGGCTCCTGCTGCTTCAAATTAAAGATACCTTCTGTTGACCTTACCTATAGCTTTGATCTTCTAGATCATACGCGTAGTCAGATCTACATTCATAACAAGTATTGAGCTCTACTAGCAGAAAGCGAGCTTTTACATATTGTTATATCTCTTGAACAAGATGGATGAAGTGATACTGTAGATAATTAAAGGTAAAGAAAAATAAGTGATTGAACTGAGATGAGCAGACAGTTTCAGAACATATATTTATTACCTTCCAAATACCCAACCAGAAATGAACAAGTTCATGGAGATTGATTAGTTGCAGGAGCCTTGTCTTCAGTTTGGTGGTGCTGGTCGCTTTGGAGGAGGGAGCTTGCTGATTTTGTGGCCGAAGAAGAGTTTTTAAGCAAGTGCTGCTTTTGATGATGATCTTTACTTTTGTGATTATTGGTGAATTTGTCCCTCTCAGCTTGCCTGTATTTATGCAAGTACCTGGCAATGGCCTCAGCGTAGTTATCAAACCCTAAAGCACTTAGGGCCCAACAGATGTCATCCCCGTTGACGGTCTTGCGATTCTCTTTGTGACACTTGTCAGAAGCTTCCTCTGTCACAAAGCTTATGAACTCGGTCACACATTCTTGCATTATCTGCTTCCCTTCTTTTGAGATCTTCGCACGCCCTGGCAGTATTTTCCTCATTATCCTCCCCACATTCGCAATCGGCAGCAGTCTCTCATCCTCCATTTCTACACATATCACTTTCAATCAATCAACTTTGCTTGCTTAAGTTTTATATGTGTGTGCGTGATCCTACTTAATTATATAAAGTTTGTGTGTTTCAGAGAGCAATAGTTCGTGAAATCCGATATGAATGTTAGCACGTTAAGA
Organism: Leucaena leucocephala; assembly: GCA_037074615.1. Classification (NCBI taxonomy): domain Eukaryota; kingdom Viridiplantae; phylum Streptophyta; class Magnoliopsida; order Fabales; family Fabaceae; genus Leucaena; species Leucaena leucocephala. The sequence continues at coordinate 140,213 of JAYWLJ010000098.1, read as the reverse complement.
CATCAATGTTATTTTCGTTGTCTCCAGATATTAATTTAACATTTTTTTTTAAATTACTCTTATTAATACTTTTTCAATAATAACTATAAATGAGAAAGAGAAGAAGAGAGTTAAAAAAGATGATTATGTTTAAAAAATATAACATATTAACTAATTTAATTAATTTTCTTAATCTAATTAAATTAGTTAAATTATCAGAGTACTATTATTTTACTGCTAATTGTAATATTACTTGTTTCAATAACATAATCACTAATCACAGAGGAATGATCAATTTGCTAGCTGGATAAAATGGCAGTTGTAGTGTATATGTATGGTGTTTGCCTATACATATAGTGCGTGTTTCCATAATTTTTGAAGATGGGATCAAATTTTATGGAAGTCGGTTGCTGGTGTTCTATTTTGGGTTTAGTCATAAAGCTGAAAAGGTACATAAGTCAGAAACACCATCTTATTACCACCTTTGGTCCGTCTATGGTCCCCACCGCCATTATATCCCTCTAATATATCATAATTAATAGTTAATTAGTATTTAAGGTAATGATGAACCTGTTATTCGTACGAATCATTCCATAATTAATAGTTAATTAGTATTTAAGGTAATGATGAACCTGTTATTCGTACGAATCATTCACATTAGTGTAGCCAGCACATTGATGAGTTGTCTAGTTCTGGGGCGTACAAATCCCACCGATGATGTTCCTTAAAAACCAAGTCCTCTCACAGTACAACATAGCGGTTCACGTTCATCTCGTCTGGAAGTCTATAGTGGGAATATCGTTTCCTTCCTTTTATAAACGAATCTCAACTAGTCAGCGGTTTAATTTGGTCGAGTCCTGTAACTGATTAAACGTAATTTTAATGTTTACAAGAGCATCAGCTTTTCCATGTTGGAATAAAGTTATTCCATTATTCAGATTAATCTTAGTTCAGACTTCAGAACAATCCAATGCTTTTCCATTACTCTCTAGGTATTTTTCTCAATAGTCATCCGCCGAGGGAGTAGCTTGCTTGAGTCGGGAGGGTTTAGGGTTAATGAATTGCCCATGCATGCTTCCTTAGCTAGTTCAAGTTTGAACCCTTGATACGAAGGCCCATTGGATTGCACATTCTTTTTTTCTTGCCATGGACCAAGTTCTGTGAAATTCAATTCCGTTGCATTACGAGATTTACTTTTCGGCGCGTGTTTGAAATTAGACTTGGAAAACTCTATTCCATCTTCAGACTCTTTTTTACGGCAAAATGGAGGGTTAAAAAATCCCAGAAAGACAATATCGAGAAAGAAAAGACACAAACCGGGAATTCAATTCCATACCCTCGTTAGCAACTACGGTTTACAACCCTTGCTTAAATTGGGCTTACGGCCTTCTTAAATTTAGGAGCCCACGTCAAGATCCTCGTCTAGAAATTAAAACAGTCTCTAAGGCTCAAATCACCAACTAATGCGGACTTTATATAATATTGAAAATTCATTCTTAACTTGGCCCTACAATATCAGTTGACTGTTGACCAGAAAAGAAGTCTTCTTTTCAAACATCAAAAATTTATATATTAACAAGCCTGGGCTGAGCCCAATCCACGGCTCAATGAATTGGCCACCTTGTCTGAAGATTAATTAAATTAGACACTAAGACGGGTTGATCCGAGTGGTAAGCAGTTTAGTATCGCTTAAGCGAGGCCTCGAATTTAAGTCTTGGCGTATACAAAAAATCTCCGTTTAGAGACTCACCTACCAAAGCTAGGTGCGCAACGCGAGTCGAATCCGGATATAATCGAGGTAAAACTCCGATAAATTGAGTGGGCAATTAAAAAAATAAAATAAAATAAGATAATAAGACGAAGGTTGAGTTTAGAGTCTTTAATCGAATATGATAAAAAAATTACATATAAACTGGTAAACTATTATCCTGGCAGTGGAACTTAGTATTCTCACAAATTAACCAACACTTCTTAATGTTTATCTTTTTTAGTTTTACAATGTAATTGAATCTTTTTTTTTTATTTGCATTGATAGCAATTAATGCGTTATTTTTGGTTTTTAGCCAGCGGCAGGCGATCCATGCATCTCTGTGTCGTGTCAAGAGTCGTAATTTCTACCAATTCGCAGAAAAATATTAAATAATTGTTACTTAAGAATATATTTGCCGGATGCTTTTCTCGCAATCATTAAGCCGAAAACAATTTCACTTCGGTGATTTTGTGTAATGTGATCAACGATACAAAATTCTCCTAATGATATGCTAAAATACATCCACCGGGTTAGTCATCAGAAGCATGGAGTCTAGGCTGCATCTCCAAAAAAAAAAATGGAAAATTTCGATGAACTACGAAGAAAATGAACTGTAGTTGCTGGATTTATTATACATGGGATTTATTTTATAATTAAAAAAGAACTCAATAGAATAATACGCTGATTAATACTGGTTAGACCGAGTTTACTTCAAAATAGATCGCCAAATTCAGATTATATTGTTAACTGTCGTCTGCATATTGCACGTGATGATATTTATCAGTATGCATTTTATTCTATAACAATGAAGGTTCCCCCATGGACAAAAATATATTAGTTTTAATATCTCTGTCACTAGATCATCGGCTTGCGTCACGTTGTTTTGTATAATGTGTAACGAGATCAGATATTTTCAATATACTATATATAGACGATTTCTAAGCTGGTTCGTCAAATATATTCTCAACTCATTATAAAATAAGAAAATGTCGTAAAAAGGGTATTATTGTACCATGATGTTTTCCTATTGAGCTAATCATTGAACTTATTATAGGTGTATTTGATTCTGATTATTTGCCCATCATGATCACGATATTATTTAAAAAAAATTGAAAAAATTCTCCTAAATGCACTTTCTAAGGTACATTTTAGAATTTAATTCAATAATATTTTTGTTATAGAATTCGAACTTAAAATATTCAGATTTGTTTTGATTAAACCAATTCCTTTAATTAATTTTAATACATTACGCTGCATTGGATAATTTTGTACATGCTAGAGACGAGATAATTTTTCAGAACTATGAATGAACGTGTCCAACTCCAAGCAAATTTTCTCTTTTCCTCATCGGGATGCATTATTAATTTGTAATTATTGGAATTAATCGGATGACTTGTAAGGCCGATTACTCGACTTCAAGAACTCGGCCGATTTGGTTGTTTGAGGCAACTCGGCGTATTTAAAAACGCAGAGACGAGTATTTTCTTTTTCACTTCTCTCTCCTACCTCTCATGTAATGCCCCGCGAATTCACCCTTATGTTCAGCCATTAAAGTCAGCTCTTTTTCACCAGGTTCTCTTTCTCTTCATTCTACTCTCTCAGTTCCGTCTTGTACCATAGTTTCTCACGCTTTCTTTAATGTGTTCGATGCCCAAGTTTGATAAGATATGCAAATCAGCTCGAAATACAAAGCACCCATTTTTCTCACGTTTCTCCTTTCGCGTTACCCTCTGGTGTTAACTCTTCCATGGTTGTTAACTGATATTTATCTTCCCCCTTCATCAATCTTTTGAATGCTCTTTATATCGTCCAATATATGTCCTCGTGCTGCTTCTCTGTATTATATAGTTTGTGGGCGTATAATATCAAACAACACAGAGAAAGATCTTTCAATATTTTTGGGTCCATAGTATATCGACTAATTGTTTGCTGTATGGTTGTAATTTCGTGTCTTACTCAATCTTCATACCAATGTGCTTGCTGTTTTCTGGTCTCTATTCCTGCTTTTATTTTTTTCCTCGGCTGTACGTCTAAGTCTGATCGTTCTGTATCGATTTGAATACAACATCGTTAACTTTGATAAATGGATCTGGGGTTTATTATCTCGGAGTTTGTTGGCAATTTCCCCCGTCGTGCTATCTCCACAGAGGGTATTTTCTACTAAGATCGCATACATAGTTGTCTTTATATGGTATGTTTGTTCGGAAGCTGCTTTAAGCAGTGAAGAATATTGTCTTCAAGGAGGTGTAGAGAGTTGACATTAGATAGGCTGACTTGGCTTTCTCTGGCAAAGTAAATTTATAGGGTTTTATTTAAGTACTTTAGGTACCCAGCCATTGTTCAGAACTGTGATGCTTTGTGGTATTAGCAGTGGTTCTAGTTTGAGCTGGGATCTAATTAGCCTTAACACTCAAAAGACTTTTGCTTTCTATTTTTCTTTGTGATTTTTTGGTTATTGAAGGATTCATTTCCCAATTAATAGCTTCTTTCTGTTGCTTGAAGCTAATCTGATGGTCTTCAACATCTCAGGTTCTGGCTTTGTAGGAATTAAAATTATTTGGTATATGATTAAGATATAGAATCTTTATGTGCTCCCACCCTTTAAAAAAGATAAAAAAAGGGAGGATAAACTACAGCAATGTCATTAATCCTCCTTTCAACCATTATCTAGTCAGCTATTTTCAAAGAAATCAGATGTAAAGCATTTGGATTTTGAGGAGGTTAAAAATTCTAATAGGATATCTCCACAATAATAACCATGGAAAGTCCTGTTTTTGAAATAATTTATACCAAATAAATACCAGTTGCAGTTGACTAGTATGTACTGTTTGTGCAAAAGGAAAACAACCTCTTCTCTATTACCATCTTTTAAATCCACTAGCATAATATTGGAGATTTATAATTTTCTTTAAAGCTAAACAAGCTGTTCATGCAGTTTAGGAGAGTGCTGATTATTAAAGAAATGTGTCAGTACTAGAAAATTGGTGGTATAAACAATGGGGGAGATCTAATACTTTTTATATGGATCATATGCATATAGAGGGTTGATCAATTATATTAAAAATGTAAATCTCAAAATCTTAAAATTAGAATGCTAATGGTTAGAAAAGCTGAACATTTCCTATTATTATGATGCTTTTACATGCATGTTGCCGAGTAAAATAGCTGGTGAGTGACTAGTGGAGCTCCCTCTACATTACTTGTATATATAGATGGAAATTATGTTTGAATTATGTCCTTGCTTACATTATCTTCATATTCTTCATAATGTTGTCGTTTTAGGCATCAATTGAGTTTATTGTCTGTTGTTTTTATTTGTCAGTGTTACTTGGCAGATGGAGTTAGTTTGCGACGATTGTGATAATAATTGCATGGAGTTTGAATGTAATATACAGTCAAATCCTCCTAGTTCTCCTGATATAAATGACATAGTTGGAGCCCCACAGCTGAATCCTCGACTTGGTGATGAATATCAAGTGGAAATTCCTTCCATGGCAACCGAATCAGAACGCCTTAAGCTTGTAATGAATCCTGCTGATTCGGAAGTTGTGAATGACAAGTCTCTTTCCTTTGCATTGGGTTTGCCCGTCCCCCTCATATGGATTGATAATGAAGTGGAGGATGGTAGAAATGAAGGGCAGGAACATTTTAGAAACAATGATGGTGCTGCCAATGCACTTGGACCGGCAGAAACAAGCGATGCGAAACCAAATATTACATCAGACAATGAAAAGGAATTGAGGCCAATCACTTTTAAACCGGTGATGACAGAAGAAAGAAAGTCATGCCAAGAAGGCCAAGGCAAAGATCAGGGATCAGCTCCCGGCAAACTGAATAATTCCTGGAGTGATGCTGACATAAAAAGCTTTCTACTTGGTTTATTTATATTTGGCAAGAATTTCATTCTGATAAAGAGGTTTTTAGAGGATAGAGGAATGGGGAAAATACTGTCGTTCTATTACGGAAAGTTTTATAAATCTGATGAGCATGGTAGATGGTCAGATTGCAGAAAAATAAAAGGGAGAAAATGTATGACAGGCCAGAAGCTTTTTACTGGATGGAGGCAACATGAACTATTGTCTCGCTTAAATTCCAAGGTTCCAGAGCAAGTTCAAGATACATTGCTGCAGGTATTCAGCTGTGCTATCATTAAATCCATTGTCTCCAATGTCATTAATGAACTGCAATATGTATATTTTTCTGTTACTTGATCATTAACTAAGTTTGTATCTCTGCATTCTTTGATGTTGTAACTGCAATATGTATATTTTTCTGTTACTTGATCATTAACTAAGTTCGTATCTCTGCATTGTATGATGTTGTGATTCTCTCATTCAACCATTAGTCTTTTTTAAGCGGCAGTATGGGCCTTTCATATGATTTTGATGATTAAATAATAATTTAGTTTGCACCAATCTGGTCTGTGTGATTGACTATGTAGTAGACATCAGAAATAAGGGGTCCCATATCATTTGAGGGAAACCTAATCCCTTCTTAAGAGATACACTTGTCAATTGTGATATGGAAAGACCTGATTTATTCTGTTCATGAATTTTAAGTGGTGCTTAAATTTTATACTTTCGCTTGACAGGGATTAAAACTTGGAAAGATGATTTCAACATTGTTTATCAGTACCTTTACAAGCCAAAAGTATACTTCTAGTTGTGATGCATCAATGACAAGTAAAGGGTGATATAGCATTGGGACTGTCAATTTTCATTTTCTTGAATATAAACCCTTAAATTAAAGGATCTGAAACTTCCCCATGAATCACTGACTCTTCCAGTACAAGTGGTAATGGATTGTTGGGTTGAAGTAGTGACCATAGGGTTCAATCCCTTATGCCAGAAATTAAGGAGCGCATTGACTTATTCTATGGATATTTGAGCAAGTTTGAGAACATACACCCTCACCTTTGAGGTTTCAGTGTTAATTTTGTTTTGGTCCTATGTTGTTTGTTTAATCGTGAAGATGACCAGGAAATTGATGGATTTTAAACTTACCAATTTACTTGTCAGAGTTATGTTATTATGTATATACTTTTTTAAAATGGGCTTTACGGAAAAACTTTTGCATGGCACAGCTCCACAACTTGATTAAGAAGCACAGCGACTTTTAAACCCCCACTATTTGTGTAAGGTGACAAATTGATCTGTTTAATAGGGGATGTTTTCTGGTTTGCATTTTCCTATTCCTGTAATCCTTTTATTAATCATGAGAAATGAATGCTTAACCAAAAAACTTTACCAAGCATGTATTTTTTCAATTTTGCATACTTCGTAACTCAGCAGTAATGATTATTAGGCAATATAGAATAAGATAATTTTAGTGTGGAAGAATAATTAATTGGATCTTTATGACTAAAGCTCCTTTCTTTTACATGATATTCCTTTTGTTTTTTTGGTCCTTCAATTCTCATTTGGCTTCTCTTATCAGGTTTCTAAGTCATATGCTGAGGGCAGAGCTTCACTCCAAGAATACATCTTTTCTTTGAAGTCTACTGTTGGACTCAGCACTCTTGTGGAAGTAGTAGGTATTGGTAACGATAAAGCAGACCTTACAAGCTTTGCTGCAGAACCTTCTAAGAGCAACCCATCGTTTTCAATTCATCCCTGTGCACCAACTGGCAAAGCCTGGTCTTCCCTTGAACCCTGTGATATAATGAAATATTTGACTGGAGGATTTCGACTAAGCAAAGCCAAAAGTAATGATCTCTTCTGGGAAGCTGTTTGGCCCCGCTTATTGGCCAGAGGTTGGCACTCTGAGCAACCCAACAACAATCCAGGCTTTGTAAGCTCCAGAGATTATCTGGTTTTTCTTATCCCTGGTGTTAACAAATTCTCAAGGAGAAAACTCGTGAAAGGTGATCATTACTTTGATTCTGTCAGTGATGTATTGAGCAAAGTAGTGTCTGAACCAAATCTTCTTGAGCTTGAATTTGAAGAAGGTAAAGTCATAAGCTGCAATGAAGATGGATGGATTTCGGAAAGGACATCTAATAAAGATGATCAATTTGATTATCAACGCCATCATTACCTCAAACCCCGAGTTTCTTCTTTCAAAACGGATCATATGAAGTTCACAGTTGTCGATACCAGTTTGAAGCATGGAGGAAAGTCATCTGATTTAAGGGAACTGAGATCTTTACCTCCTGGATTCAAAATAATCTCCCAACAAACCAATCAAGTGAGAGGAAAAGAAAGTGACTCATCTGGCAATGCAGGGGGTGAAATTGAGGTAAAAGCTACTGGTAAGGCTGATAAGGGGGACAAACTTCCCAGTGAAGCAAACCGCAGGAAAGGCACGTTTGATAGTATAAACCAAAAGTTGACAAAGTTTACAGTAGTTGATACCAGTTTGATTCACTGTGGAAAGTTATCTAGAGAACTGAGATGCGTACCAGTTGAATTAAAAAATGCTTCTAAGAAGATGACTGCTCTTTCAAGAGAAGTCAATGGGAGCTTGTCTGATTATTCTCCTGGTGAAAAGGAAACTATTACTCCATCAGATGACAAAAAGAATAGCAGTAGCGTTAATTGCTATAGGGACACATCTGATGGTGAATTTATCAACAGAAAAGGGGCATATGATAGTATAAATGATAATTCACACAAAATTGTGGAAAGACGTCAAAGCCAAAAGACCAGTGTGTCTGATGATAAGCAACTTAAGAAGATCGTAACGCAGCTCAGTCGGAGAGCAAGGTCTGGCCATCCAACTCATGCAGCTCCTCCCATCAAACGTAGAAGATTGACGGCTTGTGCTAAGGCCGAGACAAGCCGTATCCTTGAGATTTCCTCAGAAGACTCGAAACCTGAAAAACAAGGACTTAGTCAGCCATCGAGCCTTCCAGAAGACAGCCAAAAAACCGCGTGCTTAATTGCTGTTTCTGTTGAAGTTATGGAAGAGGACAACAGAGGAAGCATTCTCAACAAAGATTGCCTTGGCACAGGCATGTCTTGCGGTAAAGTTGAAAACAAATGTGAATCACAACGCCCGACCAACTTGAACTTACACCAGCTTCCACCTAAGTCTGAAAATGGGGAAATGATGGAGGAAGATGAGAAGTTCCTGAAGCCAAATGATGCAAGTTCTACATCTGATGCACAGAAGCAAGTTCCACAGCCAGGAGGAATCTCTGGCGATGGTGGTTCTGTGGAGCAGAAGACTGATGTAAATCCCAGGAGGCAGAGCACAAGAAACCGACCGTTGACGGTTAGAGCCCTGGAATCTATAGAGAATGAGTTTTTGTATGTGCAGAGGAAACAGAAAAAGAAAGAAGTGCAGACACCAAAAGCCCCATTCAGTCCATGCCGGAGGGCACGTACCAGAGTCAAAACAACAATGCATCGTCATAGTTCAAGCGGTGGTTCTTCTGCAGGTTCAGTGCAAGAGAAACACTTGAACGTAGATAGTGATGTTAGCCAGGATGTTAACAAGGCTCTGCATTAGAATGATCCATTTAATACTTTATATTTTGAAGGTACCTGTGAATGTTTTGACTCTTGGGAACGATACCTGAGTGATCGTCACATATTGTACAGAATTTTGCCTGCTCAGGGGAATGCTGACAAGACATCAGTTTGTTGATGGTAATTTTTTCTGTTCTTACAGCGTTATAACATGTCACGTTGATGATGATAAAGATAGACTTCTTAATATGGTCCTATCTGAAGTTCATTTCCTTAGGCTCCTAGACAATGATTATAAAAATTCCTGTATAGCTCCGTCAGTAATCTTAATCATCAAGTGTAACCTGTACATATCCGATGCGATCCTGCCTGTTTTTCTTTCTTTCTTTTTTGGTAACGAATCGTTTCATATTTCATATCCGATGACGAGGATGATTCATAAGTTCTTTAATACTCAATCCAAAATTAATGAGCTGAGGTGGTAATGAGAAAAACATAAAAAGTTGCTTCGAAAGGGAATACCTTGATTGAATAAAAAAAAACTCAATCCAACCACTCTAAAGAAAAGTATTGTCTTTTTTTTGTTAATATTAAAAAGTTTATATAATTTTATTACCTGTTCCATATTAAAGTGAGGGTATAATCTTAGGCCACGTTTAGTATGCAACACTAGATTTTGATAGATTGGGATTGGAATTAGGATTGGGATTGGGATTGGGATTGGGGCTGGGAATCAGCCTTTAAAATTACGTTTGGTATGAAGCAATATTTGAAGGGAATAATTTTATTTATTTTATAATTAGCCATAAATTATAAAAAAATTATATTAACAAACTAAGGCAAGGGTAACTTTGTCCAAAAATTATATTTACGGGATATTTTTATTTTAATAAACTTCAATCCTAAGATTGAGATTGTATATACTATGGGGGAAGGTGGGATTGCCTAATCCCACCCATGTGGTATTGCCCAATCCCAAGCCCATTTCTAATGCTGCATACTAAACAATTTATTTAGCACATTCTCTGTCCTTATGTCAATCCTAAGTCTTCAATGTTGCGTACCAAACGTAGTCTTAAGGTTCAAAGAATATTTATAGAAAATTTATGAGATTATTTATTAAATTTTTTTTAATAATAATAATAATAGAAATCGAACTTTACGTGTTTTAATTAAATAAAAAAACTGCGATCAACGTAAATGTGTCAAAGGGCTTTACTAGAATGGGCTGAGTCCTTAATAGTTTTTGGGTCAAGTTGTCCAAGTTAGCTTCATTCGAGGCAATTAGTTTACGCCAACAAATTATTGAGAGGATATGGGCCCTATTTTCAAGCCCAATAGATATGGGCCTAACTGCATCCTTCCTCTGGAGTTACTGTATTTATTTAACTTAGATTATTTAGAGTATGTTCAAGTTTTGAGAAGTAATATTTTATTATGATTCTAGTCGCGATACTTGAGGAGGTATCTTAACTCCTGGATATTTAGATTTACGCCTGCTCAATATTGATATCGTCTAACAGGAAGGAAGATTTTACCCTACCCTTAGATCGTGGGTAAATCTAACCCTTTCTAACAAAATTTAGACAAAAAAAAAATAGTTGTATTTATTTATTCTGATTACTCTTCTTTTTAATAACGTATTGTACGGTTATTTGGAAAAGTCGACTATCAGTTTGTGAAAAAACCACGTTGTTTGGTCTAGACGGGAAAGTGAAAGGGAGTCGAATAAAGAAGAAGTGAACACGGCGAAATTATTTTAAAATCGTCATAATAAGAGATTTGAATTTGATGCCCATGAAATCGAGTATTTTAAAAACTTTATCACTTTTCTATTTCTGGGGAATTTTTTTTTTTTTGGGGGGGTCGAATAATTCTGGGTACATGGTCAATTATCGCTTAAAACAACAAAATTCAAACCCTGATGAGGAAAATTTGGGATGAAGCAAAAGGCGATCTCTCTCCGGTTCCCGCTCTTTTGCTCTTTCGCATGGTGGGCTCCGCCAGGCAATTTCGTGCGGGGCCCATGTCCTGCACTGACTGACCATCACGGGTCCATTTTCAATGTCTCTTTCGGCTCCCTCCTCTCATGCTCCATCCATCCATCCATCCATCCATCTCCCATTTCTTGATAAGATTCAAATTCTCATTTTTAACTCTTAATACGTCAAGTTTTGATTTCTTTTTCTCAAATAATGATATAATTTAGAACTCCTAGCCCACTGTTCATAAAAGAACTTTCATATCAACAAGTCATGAGATCATTCACCATTTCGCTATACCCACTATTCTCGAACATTCTTTTAATAACCACGTTGAGGGGTATAACAATTTCACAGCGTAAGATATGAGCGATTAATTGTGATCGAGAGCAAGTGGATGTGCAAAGTGAGCAATAATTGTGAGTATAAATGATGAATGATATAAAGAGGAAATAACTTTTGGAGTGAGTGATGGATGCATGGCCCCAAATCATTCATTCTATGGGGAGGAGACAGGAGAATCTAGGGGACGTGTCTAAAAAGTATACCTCCTTTGCTTATTTATTCATTCTTTTTCAGTTAATAATTAGAGCATCGAGCGAGGACGACACGGGACATAAGAGCTCCATTAGTTTTTCCCCACGATCGTTTTGAAATGGGAAGGAAGAAGATCACAAGAAGAAGAGAGAGGCTTAAGCTTTAACCGTGATGATGATCATCATCATCATTACTGGTCCATGGCACATTGGGAGATTCTTTTTATCATTATTTACCAAACCCAACAAAAAAAGAAGCCAAAATCCCTATGAGGATCTAACCCTGTCATTTTAGTTCGAAAAGGACCAGAACATGAGATACACCGAAAAAATGAATAATAACAAAATTATGTACATTTTTTTAAAAAAGCGGGGGGCAAAGCTTCGATGTAAAGCGATGGGCATTTTCAAGTGATGATGAGGCATGCAGCTGGTTCTTATCACTTGCATCCACGTTATACGTTGGTTCTTTATCAATCCCTCCGTTTCAAATTAATTAATTAAAACTCCTCCCATTCACACACGCAACGTACACCTAGTGTCCCCATCATTTATTGCCTGTAAATAATACAATTCAATTAATATATTATCTATAAATTACCAGGAAAATAGAAATTCAAATAAACACGCATGCATTTCTATTCTTCTGTGATCTGTAGTCGATAACCATCTCTCTTTTTGGTTCTGCCTGGTAGATTTGCAGGCAATCTGTCATATATATAAAGTGTGCGATGTAATAGATTATATATCAAAAGGGAAAAGGGGAAATAATGAACAAAAGGCTGTAAGCCATATTCTCTGGCGAATGATGCCATATACCTTTTCCTTTCTCAAGACGCATCATATATATAATAACCCCTTCTTTTTGTATCTAATTTTCTCCCGTTAGTAAAATAGATTTCCTTCCACGTGTTCGTTAATTAAGTAAAGGGAAGTTGAACAATAATAGGAGTAGTACATTAATTGATCCCCCACCTAACTCATGCTCATGCGTAATTCCTAAATTAAGTAGCATGTTAAGATTTGTTGGGCCAATTTTTATTTATTTATTTTTATTTGAGAATGGCCTGTGGATATAAAGGCAAGTGTCAAAATGGAGAAGATTGTACTGGAGAATAGTGGCATAACACATGAATAAAGTGGGCGTGCATGCTTAAAAGAGAAATAGCCAGTTTGCCACTATGTCTACCACACACAAGGATAAGGCCCCACTTACGCAGCTTCCTAGTTCCTCAGTCTATATTAAAATCCCCATCACTCTTGCCTTTTTCTTCAAATGATTCATACAGGATCTTTCGCTGTGTCTCCCATCAATTCCCTTATGCTATTCCAGTTATTCAATCATTTATATATGGGACGACAGTCAGAAAATTAAGGATATAGAGTTAGTTATAATGATTAAATTTGGGTATCGGAACTTTCTGCTAAGTTTTTTTAGTTAATAGAATTTTAAAACTGGGATTTTATTGTTAAATTTAGCCAACTGTTTGGCTAATGAAGATTTTATTACCTAACAGGAGAGAGAAAACAGGCCATGTACTGGGGCCTTAGGAAAGACGCAAGCTCCTGCAAAGCAGAAGAAACAAAACAAGTAAGGTTGTGGATTATGGTGTGCGTATATACATATATATATACATACGTGTATGAGAGTACAAATGGGGTGCCCTTTTTTTGTATCATTCCCTGAACTAAGTGAATAAGAAGTTTCCTTTTGGTCGTTTTTCAAATGTGTATCATTTGGACTCCATGTCAGCTTCTTCCCCCATAAGTCAATAATCATCGATGATCACAATGTCATCATTCCAAAATAACGACAAAACATGCTCGCAACCTCACTACAGATATGCCCTTGCTCGTTTCGATCTCTCTCTCTCTCTGCATGTGTGTCTGGATATTCCTATAGAGAGAGGGAGAGGGAGAGGGAGAGAACTTTTCTCAATGGTCCGTTGTCTCCTTCCCATTAATCTGTGTATTTCTCTTGCCTTAACTCACAGGTTATACATTGTCATGTAGCAGGTATGGTAGATGTGGCGAATTTAGTTTATTCTGAAAATTATATGAAGTATAGATGGAAACGACAATAACGTCGGCTACAGGCTGCGGAGCCGATTCAGTGGACGACATTGCATTTTAAGAAAAAACATTTTGTGAGTATCGAGGCCCAAGAAGTGTGGGGACCAACGTTAACACAAGTTGTCGATACTAACAATGGTAGAGGGAGGAGGAAAAATTAATTAATTAAGTGAAATGAATAGGGACCAATTAATTAATTAATTAATTAAATTATGTATTTTGTCAACTCGTCTCCATTAATGAATCAATGACTTGGTGGAAAACAATATATATCCCTCGCCTGCTCATTGATTGATAGATGATCCCCCGTCCATGTCCATGTTAAATAATAGATATTCAGTTCAGATTTACTAACAAAATCGAGCTATTTCAAAAAGCGAAGACATCATTGAATGGGAGCCGTCGGATCTCCAAGCGGAGGAAGATGATACAGTCATGGGAACAGATATATGGCTATTTGGCACTGCACTATATTCATCATCATTTGATAGTTGTGTATGAACCAAAAAGGTGCAATCATGGTTGTTAAGACCATGCTTTAAAGTTAAGAAACCAATGTTAATAATTAGTTAGTGTCTCTCGTTCATTATATTCACTTGATCATTCATATATATATTTAAAAAAAAAAACACTTCTGCACATGTATAAATCCTCTTGCATTTGCAGCAAAAATGTAAAATTTAAGATTATATCACCGCCTAGTAGCTAGCCGTGGGCCGGGGCAGGCATATATACATACATATATATATAGTTATAAAAACATTATATAGATTGTAGCAATTAATTAAATTCATATGTAAGAGAAGTAGATAAAGTGGTCTATGCTGGGAAGTCGCATATACACGAGTCAATCAACATCAGGTACAGTCTGTAGATTCATTATCCATCTAGTGGTGGGACCAGGCATTATGGAAGGGTATCTTTCGGTTTTGAATCGTTAAAACACTGGACTCCTCTGACGTGTTGGCTTACGCTGGAGATAATAAACTCTATTCTTAGTATATACGAGCAACATGCAGAAATAAGTTTTATGATCTTCTTATACTATTATGACTATGGTCGTTTAATATTTATTTTAAAATACGTGTATTACTTTTTTAGCATCTTTTTTTTCTATTTTCTTTTATTCCATTTGCGTTAAACAATTTGTTAGATGGCAGTACGGACACGCAAAATACAAAAAATGAACGTAACGAACACGAGGGGGTACGTTGAATAAAACAGTAAAGTTTCTCTCTCTCTCTCTTGTAGGATATTTTGAATATTCGCATTGACGTACGTAAAACAACATCAACAACAATAAAATTTTATCCCACTAAATAGGATCGGGTATATAAATTATACAACAACATTATACTCTA
Source organism: Leucaena leucocephala (assembly GCA_037074615.1). Lineage (NCBI taxonomy): Eukaryota > Viridiplantae > Streptophyta > Magnoliopsida > Fabales > Fabaceae > Leucaena > Leucaena leucocephala. The sequence continues at coordinate 125,120 of JAYWLJ010000098.1, read as the reverse complement.
TCAAAAACTAAATTATTAGTTAAGTTATTAGGTCATATTGTATTTAGTAATTAATGAACTAAACTTTACAGAACGCAAAGCCCATTAATTTAGTTCAAAAAGCAAATTATTTCGCCCTTTTTTTTCTTTCATTAAAAAACACATAATTTTGTCTGGTTTCATGCAAGATTTAAACACGCTAATGATAACCTGGACACTTTGGACAAGCCAGTATTAGTTGATGCCAAGTTTAACATATTTTGGTTAAGATGTAATGAGCGAACGAAGTTTTGTCTTTCTTTTGATTTGTGAAGCCGATGATTTTTTTTTTAAATGATCAAGAATGGAATAATATATTTTAGGCGAATATCTTCCCTCTGGGTTACGTGCGTGCTAAAAAGTTCATTGGAGTTCAATTTTCTATCGCGCAATAACTACGTATAGGAAATGGACGTTCATCTATAATATTTTAATGTCATTTTTCTGAGTCGAGCAAGCAACCAGGACCGATTATTATCCTGCAGAAGGAAATTAAGATTTTAAAAGATTATTGATATAACGAATAATAATTTTATAGTTGAACAATACAAAAAGTTGAATAATTAAGATTAAACATGAGAAAATTTGTTAGTACTCCGAATTTATAGTCGAACAGTGCAAAAAGTTAATATGGGTTCTTCACTGAATAATTGCATTATATCGTTCATAACTTAGGAGCAATAATTCATTGTTTTTTTCGTCTGGAAAAGGAGCAATATTTAAGTAAGCAGTTTATATTCCAGAACTAAACTGATATAAAATATAATATTATTAAATAGTATAATTAACGGCCGTCATAATTGAACTACTTATATATATCAGTCTATTGTTATTGCCCGTTGAATAATGAGTATGAATTGACATGCATGCATGACCCACATTTTAATCATCAAATAATCAGACGTCAATATAAAATGTATAAACAATATAAACTCATACTATTCACAAATTATAGATAATATATTTTATTATAAATATTCTAGGTCTAATGATATAATATTGCCCCAAGTTCCGTGAGAAATCCGATCGAAATCCCTGGCCTACCATATTCGAAAGTAAAATAACGCCACCCGAAACGGCAAGCTAAGCTCATTTATTCAAGGCATGATTTAGGCCTGTCATTCTCAGTAATGATAATATTATCCTGTTATTGTATTTTCTTCTCGTGGATAACTAATTTTAAATGAGAGGGGTGAGAAAGAAATACGTTGGAGAGCCACGTCATTTCTAATTGCTCATTTATATCTTCGCAGTTACGCAAAAATGACGAAATAGCCCTGCTTTGAATATGTTATATCACAATTGCCCCTCGGGGGGTCGCCCCACGTGAATAGAATAACTTTTGTATTATCCATCGGGGAATCCACCCATTATTATTGAACCATTTTCGAGAAGGATTTGGATCAGAGCTCACTCACCTATCATGGGAGAGGCTAGTTTAGTAATTACATGGGAGAGGCGGCTGATTCAAAGTGGCAGTCTTGTGATTTTGAGAACAGGCAGTGGCAACTGTGGAACTAGCTTCTGCCCTTTAAAATATCATCAGAAACAGACAAATTCTCCAATAAACTCTCAAAAAACAGACCCATCGGAATACCCATACTGCCCTTCTTGAGGTATGATCAATAGCTACCGAACAATTCTCATTTCTTAATGCTAATTTAAATTAGCGGTTTCAAGCTTTAATATAATTTTTCTTTTCATGATTTACAAAAATAGCTGTGCTTTACGTAAATATATGCATTGAAAGTAAATCTAAATAAGCACTTGATTTTAAATTAAACGTATTTTCTAGATTCAATTATCAAAACTTTTACTTAGGTTTAAAAATTATAAACACTTTTAACTATTTTAGACTTTCATTAGATTACTTAATGTTATTAAAAAAATATACATTCTTTTTATATTTCTCCTTGCTTAATATAGCATCTCACATAAGATTGATGAGAATGAATGTTTTAAAATTTAAATATTCATTTAGAGTATTTTTAAAAGGAATATTATGAATTAAATTTTAAAAATAAATATGTCTAATATTTTTAAACGTATCACTTAAAAAATGCCTTATAATTTTAAACAATTGAGTATATAAATAAAGATATTTTTTTTGTTAAACATAAACATGATCTTATTTAAAATAGTCGTATTTAAGACATTATCAAATATTAAATATGTGTATATTTTTTAATAAAAATTTAAATATTAATTTTTTTATATTATAAGTAACTAATTTTTTTATTAGACTTACTATTATAAAAATATTAAAGTGAGTTTAGATAGTCAACGCAGCTCACAATTATGGAATGCGGATAAGTGATCATTGATGCCCATTGTTTTGGCCTTTCTTCGGAACATTTTCTAGAAAAAAATTAAGAATCATAAATTGGCATTTTGATCAGTATTTAATGCTAGCTATAAATTGCCAATAGAAGGAGGGCAATTAATGGACAAGTCTTTAATATCTTAGAAAGCCAGGGGCATAAATATAGGCACAAGCAAAACAGTGCCTTCAAGAAATAGAATATATATTAAAATCCAGAGCCTGGTTTCTTGTATTCTTCCGCCAGCAACAACTCTGGTCTCCCCACACCATAAAAGGAGGAGAGTTTCCTGGTTTTTGTCTTCCTCTAGTTACTCATATCCCATCCTTTCTGTTTCGACCTCACCACCTTCCCCAGAGATTTTCTGATGAAAATCTTCCTTTACACAGAAGCAAGAACGAGCTAGCTAGAGTGAAAACGAAAAGGGACAAAACTTATTGCTAGCTTGGAGAGAAGGAGAAAGAGAAGACAGTTTCAATTAATTCATAGATAATAGATTCGTAGTCCCTTTATCTTCGTTTACCTTCAATTCAATGTCGAACAACACAAGCGGCGAAAGTGGAAGCTTCTTGACGGAGAACCCCGGAGAAGCCGGAGCCAAAGGGCCGGCGGAGGTACTCGGTCAGTTTCACAGTCCAAATTCTCTCACTTCGACAACGACAACTAATAGCAATGGTTCGAACACACCTCCACCTCCTAAGAAGAAGAGAAACCTACCCGGAAATCCAGGTACTTCTCACACCGCCCATCTCATGACTTCAACTTTTCTTCCCTCAAAGAACAGTATTCATTATTATTTTTTTCCTTACTTTTTTTTAATGTCGAGCGTTATATTTGCTAGTTTTAATGACGTTTCTTAATTAATAAACTAGCGAGTTTCAAAAGGTTTTATTTCTTGAAAGTTCCAGGCCTGCAGATGCAAAATTAAAGTAATTGAGTAAAATATCATATATTAATTGAAGTGGAAAACTTGGTGTGTAGCAGAAGTCGGTGAATGGCGAGTGGTAGGTACGTAATTTGAAGTTGGAGAAGAAGCTCAATCATTGTCTGGGATTACCAATTTACAATCGTCGCTCTTCCCTGTTGGCTTCGCTTGACTCCTCTCTCCTCTTTGTTACTTTCTTTTTGGTTTCACGTGCTATTGTACCTTCTATGAAGTGCCTCTTATAATTCACGTCTCTCTCTCCCCCCCTGGGTTTTATTATATTTCGTATGTTCAGTTTATCCACGGTGAAGTGAACAAGAGAATCAGATATCGCAATTTTCTTTGTTTTTACATATACACCCATCGTCACAAAAGGACAGGGATCTGGTTTCTCACTTTTTCAAATTTCGGTCATCTTCGGTTTTACAATGCCGACACTCATATTTGTAACGGAACGTGATGGTTTTTTCTTGTCAGTTTGCTCCGCTTACAATATCTCGTTGAAACCCTTTGAAAAGTGTTTGCATTCGGTGCAATGTATATCAGTTAAACTAATAAATCTGTCATCTTTTTATGTATAAAATTATGGCAGATCCAAGCGCTGAGGTGATAGCTCTATCACCAATCACCCTAATGGCCACGAACCGATTCATCTGTGAGATTTGCAACAAAGGGTTTCAGAGGGATCAAAACCTGCAATTGCACCGGCGAGGCCATAACCTGCCATGGAAGCTGAAGCAAAGAAGCACCACAGAAGTTCGAAAGAAGGTCTACGTTTGTCCTGAACCATTGTGCGTACACCACAACCCAGCCCGAGCACTGGGTGATCTCACTGGCATTAAGAAGCACTTCTGCAGAAAGCATGGAGAGAAGAAGTGGAAGTGTGACAAATGCTCCAAGAAATACGCTGTTCAATCTGACTGGAAAGCCCACTCTAAGATCTGTGGAACCAGGGAATACAAATGTGACTGTGGCACTATCTTTTCCAGGTTCATATATTCACACAATTCATCATACACTTACTTTCAATTTGCTTGTACCCATATATATATTTTCTCGCTTTTTATTTCACACCTCATAATTATCTGAAGGCAAACTGCATTTATGAGCAGGAGAGATAGCTTCATCACCCATCGAGCTTTCTGTGACGCACTGACTGAGGAGAATAACAAAGCCAGCGAAAGACAAACAATGCAAGGAATGAGCCCGCCGACCTTCCGGGCGGGGCATCAAATTCAGAACCTGGTTTCCTCAGTACATGTGAATAATACCAATAATACGCCGAACCCACAAGCTGGGAACATGGATAACAACAATAATAAGCATCCAATGTCGTCACTGCTTCAGGAGCTCATGCCAATGCCTGCAAATAAACCCTTTAACCATAATATGAATGCAGGAAATCTATTCACGAGAAGCCTCTCTTCTACTTCCTCGGCACCTTCTCTTCAACTAAATGCAAATTCACCCAACGTGTTCGAAGAGAATGGGCAGCACCAACTACAGCTACCACCAGCGGCCGCCGCTTCCTCACAGCTCATGTCTGCGACGGCGCTGCTGCAGAAAGCCGCCCAGATGGGTGCAACTGTGAGCAACTCGTCGCCCATGGCGGAAAAGGGCTTTGTGACTAGCATGGCGCCACCGTCATATGGTCCAAACGGCGGGCTTTCCTTCATGAACCACTATATGCAGAATGGGCAAGAGGATCATATCTCCGGTCAGTATTTAAACGCGAACGGGAGCGTGGGAATGAACGGTGTGGATATGTTTAACGCTATCATGGACGAAAGCAAAGCTTTCTCGAAGATCATAGAGGAGAATAACCGAAGCAATAATGGAGTTTTGCATGGTGGGGCAAGTGGTGGGACTATTAAGGGAAGTGGGGATGTGCTGACGCTGGACTTCATGGGAATAGGAGGAGGAGGAGGAGGAGTCGCGCATGGAAGTTTCTTCGGAAGCCAACACCAACAGGCCGGAGACAAGGGTTCAATTAGAGGAGATGAGATCTGGAGAAATTGGTCCATCAAGAATGCAGGATTTGAATCGTTCTCAGCAACAAGCAGCATCAACTGAAAAGGGCCTTAGGGTTAATGCTCGACAATAACTCCTTTTAGGGGCGTAATATGTATCAGCTCTCAGTTTAATTGCTTATTTAATTTTCTTTAATTTTAGCCACTCTCTCTCTCTTTTTCTAATTTTTGTTCTCGCCCATAGTCATAGTGTATAAATCATGGAAACAAACCTAGAGTGGCTGGCGAAAGAGCAAGTCATATTGGTTCATTTTACCATGAGAGATGCCGTAGGGTAGAATCTGCCGTGAACTAATTATTAGTGTTCAATATTAATGTGCTGAATTCATGGTCAAGTACTTGTTAAATGCGGACACAATATATATTCGATTTCATAACGTTTGAATCATGCTTCCCTTTTTGGATGTTATGTGTGTACGAAAAAGAAGAGCGCGCGTCAAGAGTCACATGCATTTTTATAGCATATTGCCCAACACATGGCATCTAATAACACGACTCACAATCAATGTCCCCACGGCTAAAAGGCTCTAACTGGCTAAAGAATGGGCTCGCAATGTAGGGACAAGAGGAGGATATCCTACAACTTTGCCAGCTTGCCCCCAACAACATATCATAGAGCAACCCCGCTTCATGCCTTCGATTTTACTTCTTCTTTTTCCTTCCAAATAATGTTCATCGGAGAGATAATAACGAGTCCGTTAGCTAGGCTGGTCTCCAGCGAGGGGCAACTTTGAGTGATCGATGATTAACTTTGGTGAAATTACCGGTCTTATCGTGACTTATAGGAGGAAGATGAAGGGCTGACGTCATATGCATGCGCTTTATTTCTATACTACTGGTATATTTTTTTTTCTTTTAGTTCCTGTATGTCTTATCACTTGGACGACTTTTTGGGCGGTCAAAACCTGTGCTGGTCTTTGGTCAGAGCAAAACTGCATGTGCTACTCCCTCTCAGACCTTCGTTCCTTTGTTCCTTCGTCTCAGACCAATCCTGCAGTGCTTCTCCCTCTCAATGGACAGCGCAAAAGTGGCGGCAATCTGAGTAGGCTTCCAGGACCTCATAGGAAATTTAATATTAGGGTGGAACCTTTTAAAAAAATTTAGTACTAAAATATGCCAAATTGTGTATTGAAATTTGAAAGCTTAAGTTAGGATGAGGCTTTGGCTTTAAATTAACCTTTTTATAAGATTTTAAATTATTATTCTCCCTCAAGAATATACTTTTTGGGCCGTTATAAAATTTGACAGTTTTTCTTTATTCATATCTGGTCGAATCCATTTAATTTTTTTTTACTAAAAAAAATATACCTGGTTTTAAAATTTGTTACGTTGTATAAAAAAAAATTGTAATGTGCTAGAATTATACTATTTGGACATCAGAGGCCCATTGAAGTGAGTGAAGCTGTGGGCCGGAAACTGTAACTGGTTACATTTTTCCGAATTCGAGAGTATAGATTAGTTTGTGATATCTCACCGTCTTACAGATGAATGTAATGATTATGCAGATCGCCCAGGATTGCATATTGCCCCCAATAATAGTAAAAAAAAAACAAAAGAACTACAAACGAATATTGTTCAACTAGAATTCACTGTAGATGACATTTGTCCGACTCGGTGGCTCCACGGATATGAATCGATACAAGGCAAAGGCAACATCAGCATGCAGATGTTTCTATATAAATAGCACATGCGCGTGAACATCGATCCCTTCGATCTTGCATTGGCCATTGAAACATGTCTGTCAAGAAAAATAACTCCTTCATAAAGAGGCCTGAATTGTATCATTCAATCCCGAGAGCACTGTACTGTCAATCATGCATATCAAAGCAACATACTTTCCAAGTAGAGATACAATCATTATAGACTAATTAAATTCACATACCAACTCCATCGCTTTGTCACAGAAGTCTCTCCACAAGGGGCAACATACTAGTCTCAAGACGATAAGCAAGTGAATAAGCATGAGAGTCAACAGCAAATTTCGATAATAAACTCACGGCACAGTAGCTCTAGCATCTAATTTCCTTCGAAGGATTTTTCCACTAATGACACAAGTTAAAAAAGGAAAGAACAAAACATGGGCACAGCGGGTCCATGGCCCAAAACCGTAACTACCAAAAAGTTTTCTCGATTTCTCATGTTTTTTTTTTATACAAAAAAAAAAAATTGGTGCCTTTGAATTTAAGCCACTCTCGAGATGTAGCCCAATAAAAAAAACAATAGCAGCTATTTACCATTTTTTATTAACAAAAGTTAAAAGCCAAGACCGGTAAGTTTAATTAACTAAAAAGTGAGACATATGACTATTTATAGCGTATTTAATCTCTAAAAAGTATCATTTTATTATAATTTTAGTCACGGCGATTGAGAGATATTCTAACTCCTGAGTATTTAAATTTACGTCTGAGGGTAATAGACATCTCACCTTACTTGATATTGATATCGCTTAAGAGAAAGGAAAAATTTATCTTACTTTTAAATAGTAAATAAACCCAATTTTTTTTTAAAATTATTATATATATAAAAAAAAAGTTAAAAGGCAAGTGAAGTAGAGTAAAATTTTAAGTTAAGGGAATAATGGGCCACTCGGGAGTCGGGACACTGTAATTAAGAAAAGCTCAGGGACTTATGCTAAAATATATGCAAATACTGTGAAGAGGAGTGCGAAGTCAGACAATATTACCGCACTGCTTGTCAACGGACCTCCCTCTTGGTTGGTTTTATCTTACTATGCAAATCTAATTCTCACCGTTTCTGAAAATCCTCTTAGGACTCACATTGCTTGCACCCTTCCCATGTTCTTAACTGTTTCAGAACGTTAATCATCGATCTGAAGAAGTACAGAGCGAGATGGCGATGGCGAGGGCGAGCTCTGGTCTGCAATACCCAGAGCGCTTCTACGCGGCGGCCTCCTACGTTGGATTCGACGGATCCACATCTCCCACCAAATCTCTCACTTCCAAGTTCTCCAACTCCACTGCCCTCCTTCTCTATGGCTTGTATCAGCAGGTGCCCCAATCTTCTTCATCTCCCTTTAGTTCTCATATTTTTGTTTTCATTCTATGTATTTCTGCGTTGCGCCTTCCTTATGCTGATCTGATCCATTGATTGCGGATTTGTGATTTTTTGATCTCCTCTCTAGTTCGGTGTCATGATCTCTTGCCTCCTTTATGTGGTTTTAGGTGAAATTCTGTGGTGACCGCATGTTTCTTTTTCTGTTTTTGCGTGCATTATCTGATCAGCTTTCCCAAACGTTCCCTCGGCTGGTTAGTGCTAATCACAACGTATATGAGCATAGGAATTGAGAATTTTGTAGTCTAAGTTTGATAAGCTTGTTTTATAATCTTTTTCGGCGATGACATTCTAGTCAATTCGTGTATATACCTTCTCTGTGTGTTCGTTTGGGTAGATCTAGATTTTCGATTGGCAGATCAAGAATATTGATCTCTTTATTCACTTTATGGATGAAATGGGGGAGAAAAAAGTTTTGAGACTTCAATGGTCATTTACGCAATAGCGGACAAGAACATCCTTGCTGATTTACTAACCTCATCGGCAATTAAGCAATTTGTCTTATTAGTAATGAATTAATTTCTTGTTAAACCACTTACAATTAGATAGATAATCCTAGGTTCAGATGGAATACGTAGAATCACAATTGTGTGTGGAAGGGGGTGCTAAAAGCTCGAGAAGTTACATTTTTGTGAAGGAATATTATAAAAGGTAGATTTACTGCTGATCCCTACCGTTATAGTATTCCAGTCCCAGTCATCATCATATCCATTTTCAATTTCTCAATTTCATGGACATTTGGTGGAGTTTAGGCAGGGGATCCATCATCAATCTATTCAAGAGGTTTGAATGTAATTTTGTTGCTTTAAATAGTGTTTAATTTTCATGGCAGGCTAGCGTAGGACCTTGTAACATCCCAGAACCCAGTTCATGGAAGATTGTAGAGCATGGTAAATGGGCCAGGTTTGTACACTTTAAACATTCATGTTGCTTTTTACCATCTGATCTATTTCTGCACACACCTTTTGATTCCGAAATAGAGCTGTGTTTGCTTCCGTGGTCTAAGAATAAACCATGTTGTCCATGCATATATAATTTTATGTTATTTAAGTTGTTTTTCATAGATACTACAATAGTTCTTTTTAAATATCATACCTGCAATCTGCATTATTATATTGCTACCTCTCTGTTTTTCTTTTGGGGGTCAAAGGTAGTTGAGAATACTTCTGAAAGGTGTTATTAATGCAGTTGGAACCAGCTTGGAAACATGTCTTCTGCAGAAGCCATGCGTCTTTTTGTGAAAATATTGGAGGTAATGCATACAAATTTCCTTCCCTATTTTTCATTTCTGTAATGCAGACTGTTAGCTGATTATTTTCCCTCAATGTTTTCTTCTTTCATTTAGGAAGAAGATCCTGGCTGGTATTCAAGGGTATCTAACTTTGTAGAGCCTGTAATAGATGTGCCAATGAATGTGAGTATTTTTGAAGAACGTTATATATATACTGTTGAGTCTTGTCTTGCAGGTGTTATCAGATATATGTGTTTCTATATACCTCAATTGATTGCAATGGGTCTTACTTGTTATATTCATATGTTATTCAGAATAGAAGTAATGATTGAATTTGGTCTTTGCTCATAATCGAATGAGAAAGAGTTATATTATTTTGCAAATCAACTTCTGCGGTCCTGTACATAAGACGTCATGTTGAATTTCAACAGCCTTAGTATGTAGGAGTCATTTTAAGGGGCAAGTTGTCTTGCAGTTAGATCAACAGAAGTGCCACAAAAACGTCCTCATCATGATATTCAACTTTCTCTGCTATGCTACCGTATACATTGAAATTTCTTTTTTATTTGGGGGTATTCTTCAATTCCATGATGTTGGTCTTACAGCATAATTCCAAAGTGCAGCCAGTAATGGAGAATGGGAATTCTTATCCAGAAACAAAGACTATATCCACTGAAAATGGAAGTCAAGTTGGAACTGAGGACAAAGATGTTGTTGTTGAGGGCTTTGGTTCAGTAGGAGTCTATGATCAATGGATTGCCCCTCCTGTATCCGGTCAACGTCCAAAACCCCGATATGAGGTATTGACTTGTGCAAAATATAAATATATTAAATCTATTCTTCACTATTTTTTGCCTTTATGAATTCCTTCATTATTTTCCTAAGCTAAGTGTGTTTATATGTTCAGCATGGTGCTGCAGTCATCCAAGACAAATTCTACGTATATGGTGGAAACCACAATGGTCGTTACCTTAATGATCTTCATGTAAGCATTTGTTCAATATATATGTTGTATTAGATTAGATTATACATTTTGGCTAAGTCATGTTGTATCCCTAAATAAATGTTGATGGGAACCATTGATTTCATGTTATTCCTTTCTTTCTTTGCCATTGTTCTGTGGTTTGACTGCCACTGTATTCCCCCCAACCCACAAAAAAAGCCCAACACTTGTTGGCTAAGTTATTTGGCATTTACTTTGAATCACATGGGTACTGATGCAGGTTTTAGATTTGAGAAGTTGGACTTGGTCAAAGATTGAAGCTAAGGCCGGAGCTGAGTTTACTGAGTCAACACGCCTTGTTAAATTAACTCCTTGTGCTGGCCATTCCTTGGTTTGTGTTAGAATAGTTTGTTTTCCATATAATCTAATGATAGTATTATCTACTCCTTCCAACTTATTTCTTTCTCGTGCTAATTCTAGAATATTTTTTCATGGTAGATTCCATGGGAGAATAAACTTTTATCAATTGCTGGACATACCAAAGATCCTTCTGAAAGTATCCAAGGTACAAATAACAATGTTATCATGTATTATTGTCCAGAAATTATCATTTTTGGCATTCTTTCTGTGAAAAACTTTTAAACATGTAGAAATAGAAAATATGTTGGAAGAGCATTTTAATAAGAATGAAGATAAGACCTCACTAATTTGATTGTTTACTCTTATCTATGATTAAGAATAAAAAACATGATAGTGTTGCTTTGTTCATCTTAAAGAAAGAGACATGTAGACTTTTGGGAATGATAAAATTCTCAACAAATTTTTATCAATATGTATAAACTATAGGGAGCTGCACTATTTACAAACTAAGAACATTGTGGCTCCTTAGTTATTGTAGGGGTCCACTTCTAGTTGAAACAACTACATGTGTGTTTTGGTGAGTTATTTTTTTTTGTACACTGAAACTTGTGACAATTTTTTGGGTGCATTGATTCAACCAATTTTTATAAGTATGGAGCTTTTCCGTGTTTGTGAACTGTTTTCTATTTTAATTACAACTAAGTAGCATTACTGTTAGTAAATAAACTATTACTTTATCACAGTGAAAGTGTTTGATCCGCAAATGGCAACATGGTCAAACCTGAAGACTTATGGGAAAGCCCCAGTAAGTATCTGTTATTCTATCTTTATGCTTATCAATCAGAAAATCTCTAGAAGCTTTTCAAATATCAAAGTATAATGCTACGTGCATTTTCTCATTTTTGTAAATTGAGAGATGTTAATTTTATGGTTTGCGAATTCATAACAGTAATATTTTGTAGGTATCAAGAGGAGGTCAATCAGTGACCCTTGTTGGGACAAGCTTAGTGATTTTTGGTGGACAAGATGCAAAGAGAACTCTCTTGAATGATCTGCATATTCTTGACTTGGAAACCTTGACTTGGGATGAAATTGATGCTGCGTAAGAAACTTTCTGAAGCAATCCTCGCTATCTCCCTGCTTTCTTATTCTATTTTCTGCTCCATGGCAGGCATGGGGTGATGATGATTTTTTTTTTTTGTATTGTATGAAATCTTTTGGATTTCTGAGTTGAAAAAAGCTTTTGATAAACCGAATTAAAATTGGCGCAACTTTCTGGGCCTTCTTGTTCCGTTGTTCCAAAATCTGTTTGATTTCTTCAGTTGTAATTGCAATTTATCCCCCCATTGTGTTTTGATTATTCGATTCTTGATTTTTTGAGATTTTTATTTTTTTTAAAAAAAATCATGTCTGTGCATACTGCTGACAAAGTCTTGCAATGGCAGTGGTGTGCCTCCTTCACCAAGGTCTGATCATGCTGCTGCTGTACATGCGGAGCGATACTTACTTATCTTTGGTGGGGGTTCACATGCAACTTGCTACAACGATTTACATGTTCTTGATTTGCAAGCTGTAAGGCTATTGCCTTTTCTATTAGCGATGGGCTAAAAAGATTATCTGCTTCTAATCATCTGTGATTTCTGTAGATGGAATGGTCTCGGCCAGCACAACTAGGTGAGATACCAACACCACGTTCTGGACATGCTGGTGTGACTGTAGGGGAGAACTGGTTCATTGTTGGTGGTGGAGACAATAAGAGTGGTATTTCTTTTGGCCGCTTCATCTCTTAAATTTACAATTTTTTAAAGATGAGTATTTATATTAGGAATATTGCTTAACCTGGTAAAAAAAACTTGTGGGGCATAAAAGTCTATGATGTAAGTCACATTAAATAAAAACAACCAGTTTTCTAGTGTTAAAAGATAATCAGTTTTCCTTGTTTTCAGTTTAAATATTGATGGTAGAACAACAAGCTGAACAAAACTGAATTATAAACTCGCCCATGGGCCCAGTTTCCATGATGGTAGAACAATAAACTTCATGGTTAGTGGTATGATCCCAAGTGGATTTGAGAAGGTTGTTGGCATTCCACTGACTGGCCAAGGTACCTTCCCTCAGGCAATGGGCTGCTTTGATACCTAAAATCCTTCAAAACCTTTTGAATTCTAATGTGTATAAAATGACTTGACTTACAAGTGGATGAAAGCGGAACAGCTCTCTTTTCTAAACTCCATTGGTTAGACCGTGAAAAGGACATAAAACCTGTATGAGTCTATGAAGCCATGGTGTTGAGTTGAATGAAATAAAATAAAACAAATGACCGCAGGAGTGGATGAATTGTTCTGAAGCCAGGGACAAGGGGCAGTTAAATGAGATGACTTCTTTCTGGTTGTCTACTCCATCTCTCGGATTTCTCATCAGTTTTGGTTGATGCATCTTTTTTATTGCAAGGGCTATGTGATTAACAAATAAAAGGTCTTAATCTGTTTGCTTCCGATCACTCTTAAGCATATCTCTTGGTGCAGTTATCATATATCTATACTGCTTATCACGACTGCTTGAAATTTGTGATTGTGTTGATGACCTTACTTGATATTTGCAGCATATCCCTGATAACGAGTTATATTCCATGTTATCCTTGCAGGAGTCTCTGAGACTGTCGTGCTGAATATGTCTACGTTGACATGGTCAGTTGTAACTTCTGTCCAAGGGCGTGTTCCTGTTGCTAGTGAGGTATTATCGTTTTATAAGGACCTCTTTTTGTATTGTGAAATTGTTTGAGCACTGATCCTTCATACTCAATTCACTGATTCTTATTGCAGGGCTTGAGTTTGGTGGTAAGCTCCTACAATGGTGAAGATGTACTTGTATCTTTTGGTGGATACAACGGACGTTACAACAATGATGTAAAAGACTACTTCATATGTTTGGCGTCTTTTGTTATTTGTGTTGTTTCATTTTCTTAATTTATTTAATTTTGCCATCCTTCCTCTGATATATATAAATTCTGCCTTTAGGTCTATGTACTTAAACCTAGCCATAAATCAACCCTGCAATCAAAGGCAGTTGAAAGTCCTGTTCCAGACAGTGTTGCTGCCATGCACAATGCCACCAATGCTACCCGTGATGTGGAGTCTGAAGTTGAAGCTGGTTATGATGGGAAAATTCGGGAAATTGTCATGGACAATGCTGATCCAAAGACAACAGTATGTTTTATTACTAAGCATGCTCATCTTTTCTGCCCAGTTTTAAGTTTACTCTTTTGCATATATGGCATAAAAAATATTTAAAAGCATTAGCACAAATTTCTGCCTAGAATAAAAGCATTGACATATATAAATGATGCATGCTTCAGGCGTATTTTGGTTGATAATGATCAGAAGTCGTTTTTTAGTGTTTGATTTAGATCCAGACCGATTAAATTATGAAAAAACATCACATTCTGCTGATGCCAGCTTTTTCGTATTTTGGCTGCCTTATAGAATTCCAAAGGGGATCTTATATCCAGCCTGAAGGCTGAGAAAGAAGAGTTGGAATCGTCACTCGGCAAGGAGAAAATACAAACTATTCAGCTAAAGCAAGATTTAGCAGAAGCTGAGGCTCGTAACTCTGAACTTTACAAGGTAAATTACTTGCAGGGTTGAAATCCTTTTCCATGTCGGAACCTGTTGAAGTAGAATACCATGGTTTGAGGATATATTGAACAGATTGCATAGGTATTGCTAGTAAAGTTAAAGAAATTTACCATGCTGTTCCAGCTTGCTTGTTTGATTTATTACTGAGAAATATAATAAGTCATATACTTTATGTATACTGATTTTTCTAAGGGTCTTGGAGGAGATAATACATATAATATATTAGTTGTACTTGTTAAGAAAGTTGCGTATACTGGTTGCGATTTGGACAATGTTGTTTGCTATGTAAAGCAATAAAAAGTCCTCACACTTTGCCCTGATAATGTAGGAGCTACAATCAGTACGTAGTCAGCTTGCTGTTGAGCAGTCAAGGTGTTTCAAACTTGAGGTATGCATATGTTTTCCTGTGGCTTTGATAGCTAGGTCTGGACATTACATAAAATTTTTAAGAACAAAAAACGGATAGAACTTGATATTGCTTTAGCAGTTTTTTAAAATCATTTTTCATTTCTTGTTCGAGTCTCTGGCTTTTTGCCCCTTATATAGTATCCTCTTTTTATTGTGAAAAATATTTTTGAATTAAATATTAACATTGATTGAATAACTGAATATTGACGTGATGTATATGTAGAGCCAGGGTTTTGATGGAATCCTTTCTCCCTTTTGGGAGGTGAAAATGTCTATAGCAATTAGCGAGGTGGAGAGAATTGAGTGTCTTGGTGGCAACTAATGCTTAATTGGATGAGTTCCCAGATATATAAACATGCACTGAATAACATTAAGTGTTGGTTATTTTGTCCAACTGTGAGAATGTATCTGATGCTACGTAGCTCAATATGTTAAATGTTGACTTTCTTGAATTTCAGTATTTCCTGTTCTTTGCAAAATGGGTCTCGAGTGCTTATTTTACATGGACAATGCAATGTTCAACTTGATGATTGGTTTGGGTGTATAAAATACATGATGCCCCTAGAATCTCGCCTTTCATGGAAGACCTAGGCAGATAATTTTGCTTTTAATATAGTTTTTCTCAGCATTTTATCATGAGCTCAGCTCTATAGATGTAAGAAGTTTGAGAATTTTAACTAAAAGTTTGAGATTGCAGGTGGAGGTTGCTGAATTAGGACAGAAGCTCCAAACAATTGGGACATTACAGAAGGAACTTGAACTCCTCCAGCGACAGAAAGCAGCATCTGAGCAGGCCGCCTTAAGTGCGAAACAGAGGCAGAGTTCAGGTGGTGTATGGGGCTGGCTTGCCGGTTCGCCCCCAAGCCAGAAAGCAGATGATGGATCAAATTTCAACCATTCTCCCTAACTGAACAGTGATTCTACATTCGGTTTCATGGAGTTAATTGTCTTTCCAATACCTTTTTTCTTTTTAATTTTGGAATTGAGTTCTTTTTTTAGTGATGGAAATAAGTTTCAGCTTTCGTTTTGGCCAAAAGGAAACCCCATAGGGGCAATTCGCAGTGATGCATGTACTGTAACGTAGTCGTGTAGCTTCATATTGCTGCTATCCAGTATAGTGCACATTTTATTTTTCGACCATTTTTGCCGATGACTGTATTCAAAGTCAATCCATTATTGAATGAAAGTAAAGATATTCTTTTGTTTTTACAATTTTTTCATCGGACATTCGACCTATACTTACCGGGTCTCGTTACTCCGTCATGTCAAAAGATTATCATTTTTAACCAATGAGAGTTAAATTGAACAGAAATGATTAATTTTTCATATAATAAAATAAAGTCCAAATCTTTGTTGGGATAGGTGTTCTAATAGGATTGTCTCTTGTAAGTTATAAGAGCATTATGCTTGACAAAAAAAAATATCATTTAAAAGTTTTATATTATTTTTAAAGTTACTTTAGAATTTTAATAAAATATTTATTTTTTGGTAGGATACTAAAATATTTATTATATTTATGCTGTTTCACCTTTATGAATAAAAATATTTAAGTTTGGAATTAGAAATAAGGATTTTTAATATGAGGATATTTGTGTCATACTGCATCGTTAAATTTTGTTAAAAAGTTTCAACGTAACTAATTTTAAAACAAAGGGTATATCTTAATCAAAAGCTATTATGTGGGAGAAGAGGAAAATCTACAGGAATAAGAAGGGTGCGCATACGCCTCTAAAAATGTTAATAATCTCAAACCATTGATAAGAAAGTTGCAGTATCGTTTTTTTTAATAACTAAATATTAATAATTTGGTTGAAAAATTATTAGTTTTCTTTTTGTTTTACTGGGAGGGGAAGAATTTTTTTTTTTTTACAAAAAAATTAAAAAAAATTGAGCATATTTACCATCTAAAGGCCTCAAACGTAAATTTATACACTTAAGAATTATGATATTTTTCCAAATGATACAAATATAATCATAATAAATTAGTATTCTTAGAGATTAAATATGCTCTAAATAGTCATATGTTTAAAAAGTGATAGGTGATAAAAAAGCTAGTTGAGCTAAAGAGGACTTAGTTCGGCGGGCCCTTCATCGATAACTACCCCTCCCCAGTATCAAAGTTTAGTTTAGGGTAGGGGAAGCATGGGCTCGGCTGCTATTGGTGGCTTAATTAGAAATTAAGGGGCATCTAAAAACCAATAAAATTGGTAGGTTGTTAAATGCATATTTCCTTTAACATAATTATTATATATATTGTAGATATTTAGAGCACATAATCAATTAGGTTAACAAGATATGATATTAGTTTAAATAAAAAGGACTTTAGTTACTCAAATATAAAGTTTTAAATTTGATTATGTGCACACAAAAATTCTTTGGAAGAGTTACTATATCAGGTCAACAATACTTGAATTTACCTCAAACCTGCCTCATGAAACAAAAACAAGATATAATATTATAAAAAATTAAATTTTAAAATTAAATTACTTAAAATAGACGAAATCGACGTCAACCAAAACCGCTCCGCTTTGGTTTAGGGAGATTCGGGGGCTTAAAGCCGACCCCTATCCGATGCCAATCAAGTTTGTGCCAGTTACTTGCTCCTGCGAGTAACATCCCATATTATCTTCCTCCTCTTGCTCGATCATATACCTCGCTTACGCAGCTTCCTGTTCAGCTTGAAGGCATCGTTTTCTTGCCAGTTATTCTCACCCATGTCAGGGCCACATCCTCCTCAAACCCTCTTGCACCCCCATTCCCAAAGAGAAGATTCCTACTCCGCCGTCTCTCGAGCTCAAGAAACTCATTCGATTTCAAACACTACTTCTCCTATTCGGACCTCGAATTCGGATGCAGCCGGAATTGCGACCCCCCTTCATCTTTCATTCAATCAAGATTCCGGTTGCTTCGCCGTCGGCACCAATTATGGTTTCCGTGTGTTCAATTGTGACCCATTCCGAGAGATCTTTCGGCGGGATTTTGGCCCTTCTGGTGGAATCGGATTGATCGAGATGTTATTTCGGTGCAATATACTTGCCTTCGTTGGCGGTGGTGTTGACCCTGCATACGCAATCAACAAAGTGATGATTTGGGACGACGATCAGTCCCGCTGCATCGGCGAGCTATCGTTTCGTTCGGAGGTAAAAGGGGTTCGTCTTAGAAGGGACAGAATCGTTGTGGTTCTGGTGCATAAGATATTAGTGTACAATTTCGATGATCTTAGAGTGTTTCATCAAATTGAGACAATTGCGAATCCAAAGGGACTTTGTGAAATCTCCCATTTGTCAGGGGCAATGATTCTGGTTTGTCCCGGATTACAGAAGGGTCAGGTAAGAGTCGAACTTTACGCGTCCAGGCGGACCAAGTTTATAATGGCGCACGATTCCCGAATTGCTTGTTTCGCGCTTACACAAGACGGGCGCTTGCTTGCCACCGCAAGCAGCAAGGGCACTCTGGTTAGGATTTTCAATACTATGGATGGTTCATTGCTCCAAGAGGTAGTTATAACTTGTACATATTTTTTTTCTTTTGTAATCATGCTTTGTTCTTGTTATAAATATATGAACGACTACTTTCTTTGGGTGGAAAACTAATACTTCGGCCAAATGTCAGTGTTGTTTTTTCTTTTCACGAAAACTATTGGCCTTCAGAAATGTTAATCTATAGTGTCTCAAGTCCCATAAAATTGTGTCAGAGAAATTTTAATTTTCTGGAGTCAGATACCCTCAGAGTAAATGCAATCAATCGAAAGAGAAATATTTTGATTTGGTATGTCTCATCTTCTAGGACTCCAAGTAGCTGGCTAAATTTATTTACTAGTTGAACCTGCACTCATTGGCAACAATTTGCACTAAACTTGAGTCGGGTATATTTGACCCATTGAACCAGCATATGGAGAATCACCTCCATGGGTTTGATGTGTTTACGTAATACAATTGAATGTCATCTGACTGGAATTTTACTCGGCATTTGTCTATGCCAGCTACTTGAATTTGTGCTATCATCTCAAAAATCAGTTTTTTTATTGACATTCTTCAGAGGATCAAACTGTTTCTCAAGTGTGATATGCATTACCTGCTAGAGACTAAAGGTCATGCTGTAATTACTACTGTTTAGGCCTTAAAATGTTATATTAAGGTTGTCTAGGAGAGGCTAATGCTAATTTCATGCAACTCTTGAAAGTTCGGTGTGATGTAAATTAGCTGGATGACACTTTCAGGTACGAAGAGGTGCTGATCGAGCAGAGATACACAGCCTTGCTTTCTCTGCCACTGCACAATGGCTAGCCGTCTCAAGTGACAAGGGAACTGTTCATGTTTTCAGTCTAAAGGTTGATTCAGGACTATTGGGGCATCGTGCATCACAACGTACATCTGAATCTAATCCCACTAGCCCCTCTTCAGTTTCATCTCTTTCATTTATTAAAGGTTTGTGGGTTTGTCCATTGGCTTCATCGTAGTTTCATCTGGCATTTGGTGCTGTAACATGATGTTCTCTGTTATAGACTTGAAGTTGAAACTTTTTCTATAGCAAGTTATGGCTCGTGGTCATCTCAAATCTGGTTGTTTTACAGGTGTTCTTCCTAAGTATTTTAAGTCAGAGTGGTCAGTGGCCCAGTTTCGTTTGAATGAAAGTGTGCAATATAATGTTGCCTTTGGCCACCAAAAGAACACGATTGTAATACTTGGCATGGATGGAAGGTATCTCTTGTGGATCATATCTTTGTGCTGCTTTGTGTATTATTCTTTTTCACTTCTTCCATGCGTTGTTTGTAGATGTCAGCACATTCAGGAACAGCATGTTAGGAATTTGAAAACTAAGTTTAACAACCTCAATTTTTTTTTTTCGCTTCCCGGAGGTTTCTTTTTCATTCCTTCTTTCTTTCTTTGATGTGGATGGCAGGGATGAATTGTCTTTGAGCTTATTATGCATTTGCCTAGGAATTCGTTGGCAATAGAATATACCATGTTTGAGTAATAATTAGATAGTGGCCATGTGCGTAAGTATGAGACGTGGGAAAGACCTAGGGAGGAAAAAGGAGGGATCATGACATTTGGATCCCTTATTAACATTGTATTTACTAGTTGCTTTGTCTGTGGCATTTCCATCTCTTGTGAATTAAATTTTGATGGCATTTCTTTTGGAATGTTAATGCAGTTTCTATCGATGCCAGTTTGACCCCATGACCGGTGGAGAGATGAGCCAACTTGAATATTATAATTTTCTGAAGCCGCAACGAACTTTCTAGATTTGAATGCATCTATTCACTCTGCGTGGCTGTTGCTGTAAATAGATTTTATCTTCTCCCGGCCCCGTTCTATGCTGTTCTCTGCAGTTGTAAATATGAGTGTGTGTGTGTGTGTAAATAAAGCCACAAAATCTTTTGCACTCCGATCGGTTTCCATGCATTTAAATCATTCTACCATCGATTCATTTTTGGACATTTTCTGGGCCTTCGGGGGCTTTCATGGGCCAGAAATGATAGCAAAAGTTTTGAAACTTATAGCGATCTCACTACATTTTTTATTTTGGATCATCAATTCATATTAATGGTATTTTACTGAAATGTTACGGAATTGGATTATTTTCTAGATGTGCATTGAAGCTTCGACCATCATTATTTTTACGGACGTGAAGAATAAAATAGTATAAAAAATACAAAATAATTCATGAAGCATAAAAGCGCAGAGAATCGATCAGGGACGACAAGCAGAATAAGTCAAAGCAAAGAAAATTGAATTCACGAAGTTTGGCGCCTACAATCAGGCCCTGCCTCAACAAAGTTGAAGTTAAACTTAATAATGGAATAGTACAGATGGAAGAATCTAGAGTTGTTTAGGCTTGTCATCGCCATCAGCGGCAGAAGAAGGACTAGGCTTCTTTGGAGGCAAGACGGGGTTGATATTTGGCAACACTCCTCCGCTTGCTATGGTTACTCCTTGCAGAAGCTTTGCCAGCTCCTCGTCGTTCCTCACTGCAAGCAGCACGTGTCTCGGATTGATCCTCTGCTTATTGTTATCACGCGCCGCATTCCCTGCCAGTTCCAACACCTACGCTCCATCCCGTTCCAGAAAAACCACAAAACAATGCAGAATTAATAACCAAAACAATCCATCGTTAAAAGAAAAACCGAGAAAATAAAACAAATACGCTCCGCCTCAGGGGTATCGCGAAACCAGGAGGCATTTGGGAGCGACTGAGTAATGAAATCAAAGAGGTACCTCGGCGGCGAGATATTCGAGGACGGCCGCGAGGTAGATCGGAGCTCCAGTGCCCAAACGCTCAGAATAACGACCTTTCCTCATGAACCTGGCCACACGAGCCACCGGAAACTGAAGGCCCGCTTTCACGGACTTGGTCACGGCCTTCTTCCTGTTCCCTCCTATTCTTCCGCCCGTACCCTTCACTTCGTTTGTGGACTCCATCGCGGACGCCAGCCTCGTTTAAGTGAAATGCCTGTAATGAGGAGGCCGCTAGTATTAATACTTCGAAACGCTAACTGTTCCTTCGATCCACGGCATACGACGGTATCCGTGTCAGCCTCATCAGTGATGATCCGTGTGTTTGATCTCCAGCAGCAAACGCACGCATTATAGTGAAAGCGCGAAATGTTCGGAGATGACGAGTGACCCGAAACAACCATTTTATTATTTCTTTTGTAAATTAGTTTGACGGTTGATCGTAGGGCCGACAATGTCCACAAGCTGGCGATCCATCGTGAATATTTGTTAATTTTCTAATCTTTAATTTTGGATCATAAGGAGCTATACATTTCTTAATTAATTTATAAAATAAACAAAAAAATAACAGAACAATGATCAAAATCTGTGGGAAGAAGAGGCTAGTTTTGGGGATTAATACGGGTGACGTGTGTGAAGAGGAACAGAAGACTAGCTAATCCTTGGGGGGCCGTCTTGGTGGAGAGCTTCAGGGAAAGAGGAGATGATGTTTAATTGGATTCTCCTCAAGCACCCTGCAAACTCGAGTGCCTCATTCATGCTGGCTCTTGCTCCTTCCAATGCCTCCAATAGCTCCGTGTTGGTCAAGTAATAAGCGCTTATCTGACTCAGTATTCGGTCGTGTCTCTCTTGGTATCTCGCTACTCTTTCCTCTGCCACCTCCAGCGCCTCGCTTATTATTCTCAGCTTCTCTTCCACTATCTTCTTCTTCTGCCATCTCTTCAGGTTTGGCACGCACAGCAACAACGACGTCGAGAACCCTATTATGGCGAAAATTATGTTCCCAAACTTCATGGGCGTACGTTCTGTGTCCCATCCCACCAAGTTTTGAAGCAACTGCCATTTCAATTATGCACTGATACTTTGCTTTCATTTGGGGACACCACATTGCTTCATCCTCAATCCATTTTCCTACTCCCTTCTCTTTTCCTGCCAATTCTGGAATATGTATCCACGCTCTTCCTTTTAAAAGGAAAGGGACAAAAAACAGAGTGTGTGTGTGTGAGCAGCCCAAGCGACATACATTAAAGTTGATGTACTCTCGCCCAAGAGAGCCCATTTCATCTCACATCACACTACAAGCTCTCTTAATTTACTTAGTCATTGCATATTCGAATTTGGAAGCACCTCGTTTCAACGGGTGAAGTCGAACATATGCGAGCCCACGCATCTTTCATTTTTTTAGTGGCAAGGTCACATTCTCGATGATTCACTGTCATTAAAATAATAGGGCTCTGAACATGATTAAATAAAGAACATAAAGTCTCAGAACAGAGATGAACAAGAATAAAACTCACGCCTATCCACAAAGGAGTATAACATACAAGCCTCCAAATATAAGAAAAGAAAAAAAAACGCCTAACTCTACAGTTCCTCGTTTGGTTCTGCATCATCATCATCATCAGAAGCAGAAGAACTTCCACCACTCTTCTCATAAACCTGCTTGATGACTGGATTGCATGTTGCCTCAACCTCCTTCAATTTCTCGTCGAACTCGTCTTTGTCGGCGTTCTGGTTGTCATCTAGCCACTCGAGAGCCTCCTTCAGTACATTCTCTATCTTTTCCTTATCGTACGAATCGATCTTGTCCGCCAGCTTATCCTTGTCATTGATATTGCTCCTCATGTTATATATGTATGTCTCCAATTTGTTCCTGGCATCGATCCTTTCCCTGACCTTTCGATCCTCTTCGGCCAGTTCCTCGGCCTCCTGAACCATCCTTTCAATCTCTTCTTGGCTCAGACGCCCTTTATCATTCGTAATTGTGATTGATTCCGATTTCTTCGCTGCCTTGTCCTCTGCTCTCACATGTAGGATTCCATTCGCATCAACCTCAAATGTTACCTCAATTTGAGGCACACCCCTGCAAGTATTATTAAATTCATGATAAGAAACCACGTTGTTCTATAGGCTATAGCATTCAAGATGACAAATTTTGCAATATCAAGGATGTATCTTAGTTATTATCTAAACGTTTACCTGGGTGCTGGTGGGATGCCCGACAGGTCAAACCTCCCGAGCTCGCGACAATCCTTAGTCAAGGTTCTTTCACCTTCATAAACCTATAAATTTCCCACACGAGGATTAGCATGCAGATAAAGTGGCGTTGCAGATGCTATAAAAAAATGATGTTAGTTATCTTACTTTGATGGACACCGTGGTCTGTTGATCTTGATATGTGGTGAAGACCTGAGACTTTTTTGTCGGAATAACGGTGTTCCTTGGGATCAATTTTGTCATGACACCACCAACTGTCTCAAGTCCCAGACTCAAAGGAGTAACATCGAGGAGAAGAATATCTGCCAAAAACAAAGCAAGTTCAAACTCCAACTCCAAATAACCAAAGAAACGTTAAACATTGAGGTAGGTTTGTTGTGTTACCTTTGGTTTCTTCGCCGCCTTCGCCGCTGAGTATTCCACCTTGGATCGCAGCGCCATAAGCCACAGCTTCGTCAGGATTAATCCCTTTGTTCAGTTCTTTTCCATCAAAAAAGTCCATCAAAAGTTGTTGTACCTTGGGGATTCGAGTGCTTCCTCCGACCAACACAATCTCGCTGATATCAGTCTTCTTCAGCCCTGCATCTTCCAGAGCTCTTTTCACCGGACCCATCGTTTTCTTGAACAAATCCATGTTCAACTCCTCAAATCTTGCTCTTGTCAGCGATTCGGACAAGTCAATTCCATCAAAGAGTGACTCAACTTCAACCCTTACTTGGTGCTGGCTACTCAAAGCTCTCTTGGCTCTCTCACATTCCCTCCTCAGCTTCCCCAAAGCCCTATTGTCCTTGCTAATGTCTTTGTTGTACTTCTTTTTTATCAGTTTGATGAAGTAGTCCATAAGTCGGTGGTCAAAATCCTCTCCACCCAAGTGGGTGTCTCCGCTGGTAGAAAGGACCTCAAACACACCATTATCTATTGTCAAGATGCTGACATCAAAGGTACCACCACCAAGATCATAAACCAGTATGTTCTTCTCTCCCCCTTTCTTGTCCAATCCGTAGGCTATTGCTGCAGCCGTGGGCTCATTGATTATCCGGGCCACGTTGAGTCCGGCGATGGTGCCGGCATCCTTAGTCGCCTGCCTTTGCGCATCGTTAAAATACGCTACAGTCACCAGGAACAAGAAGCCAATTACGCCACATATGCATGCAGAGATAAACTGTGCATAACAAAAAAGTGACGACATATCAAATCAAATATGGGAGTAAGAGGAAAGAAAGAATGGTACCTGGAACAGTGACAACGGCATCTTTGATCTTCTTACCCAAATAGGCTTCAGCTGTTTCCTTCATTTTAGTCAAAACCATGGCACTGATCTCCTCAGGGCTAAACACTTTGTTTTCTCCTTTGACTTTCACTTGTATATAAGGTTTTCCGTCCTTATTTACGACCTTATAGGGTAAGAACTTTATATCCCTCTGGACCTCTGGATCATTATACCTAAAAATCAGAACCACATCAAACCCAGCTCAGTAGGCCATCCTATAAACAGAAGCCAATAATTATTGATCCTAACAATTTATAAAGGAAAAAACCTAACAATTTATAAAGGAAAAAAAAATCACTCACTTCCTTCCAATAAGACGCTTAACATCGAAAATTGTGCGTTCAGCGTTGAGTGGAGCTTGATTCTTCGCTGCCTCTCCGATCAAACGCTCTGTGTCAGTGAATGCGACCCACGAAGGAGTGATTCTGTTCCCTTGATCGTTCGCTATGATCTCTACGTGACCATTCTTGTAAACACCCACGCAAGAGTAGGTAGTACCCAGATCAATACCGATCACACTTCCGAGTTTTGGAGATTCTTCAGCAGCTACCGCCAATCCAAACATAAATTCTGCTGAAGAAATAAACATTAAAGTTAGTAAAAAAAACCAGAGAGCTTCTCTTTCAATTCAGTCACTGTGTTATAGTATCTTGTAACGCGCAGCATTTCAAAAGGAAGAAGAAACTCATGAGCAGAACCTTACCTAAAGAAAATAGAAGCAGAATCGCGAATGCTTTATTCTTCGCCATGATCATGCTGATTGGTTCGATACTTTTCACCTTCTCCCTCCCAAACGCTTGCTCTGTTTTGTAACTCTGTTGCTAAGTTTGGATGTTCAAATTGGAGGGCGACAGATATATACAGGCGTCTGTTAGTCCCTTGGGGCTAGAGTGTTCTCTCCAATGACGATAAGCCACGTCAATATTAATGGTGCAATGCGACGCGCGCTCTTCCTGGAAGAACACATAAAATACCCAATGGAATTTTGACACGTCACCACAATGACTATGAGGGTACAATCCCGAAAGTTCTTTTTTTTTTTTTTTTGGTTACAATCCCGAAAGTTCTTGATTTGCGGCGCCATGACGAGGACATGAAGAGGCATGGGATTCTCTTGCATGGGCTTCAGATTCCCAAAGCTGTATGAATGGGCCTGGCCTTGCTCTCAATCTTTAGTGAGATCGGCCCATTTGTTTCTCTCTCTTTCTTCCTTCCTTCAAGTTTTTTCTTTTTTGCCACAGATTGGGGGATTTCACGCCTTCCTTTATCAACCCTGCGGCTGTGGGTACTTTTTCACATTTTTGATTGAAAAACGTGTCGAAAATTAAATAAGAAAATATTTATTTTAAAAAATAGGGAGTGATTTATTTCAAGGGCCCCGTCTTATCTTCCCATCAGATAGTTGATATTATGAATAATAATGAATTAGGGACTACTATTTCATATATATTTTTTTACAAATAACATTTTTAATTTACTGTTGAGATCAATGTTACTGTTGGTTCCCATTTATTGTGTGATGGAAGAAGATGAACACCCTATGTACATATTCTAATATAAATGAGTGGAGGATAAGGCGCTGGACAAGAAAACAGAGGATAACCTAAAATTGGATTTAATTAATGAATAAAGGCAGTTATTACTATTGTGTGTTTATTATGAGAAAAGCACAGAATCGCGATTCCTATATCAGAATAGTGTGTGATCTAAGTAATCAAAGGGACACATAAATGGAAGGAGATAGATAGATAGGGGAAGAGTGCAGCCGCAGAAAGCATTTCTAGAAGGGGAGGAGTGAGTCCACAGCATCAGCACACTTCGCGATAACGTGAGTGGGAGCCAACTTGGCATAATTATTATTACCATTCTTTTGAAAAAAAAAACGACCAGGCAATGCATGAGAAGGATTTGGTGGGGTTCGTTGTTGCAGCGAAGCTTACAAGGGTGAGCTCAGTGCTCAGAGGCCTAGCTCCTGCGTCCTTTGTCAGCCTTCATTACGTTCATTCATGACTGCTCTCCAACGAATAACTTATGTTAATTTCGCGTGACATCGAGAGAACGGCACCACTAACATTCTTCGCTGTCCAAATATGAGAAGAGTCAGAGATCGTTTTGACTTTCTTTTGGCGTGTGGGGTCTACTGGGGAATCAATCCTACTTTCGAGTCATATATAAAAGTATACACTGGCCATGATGATAAAGTCTAAAGAAGGAAACCAAGGGGCGGAATACTCGCATGCCCCAAATTAATCATGCATGAAATCAGCCTGCTGTGCCGTGTGTATGCCCTTTTCTATGAGTTGGGAAAAAAATGCCATCTTTTTGACTCCGTGTTTTCAAAATATGGGAAAGATTATGTCATTTTTAGTTTTTTTTTTAATTATCGTTTTAGTCTCTAAATCCTCTTTCTAACTTGAACTAACGCAGTCTCTATAATGTATAGACTTATGTTTACCTAGTACAACGTAGTCTTCATTATTTCTCAATAAAGTACAACCACTAAGTTATATCGAAACTAAATGGATACTTGAAAAACAGTTTGAAGACTGAAAACTATTCTACCTTAATTCAAAATAACAAAAAAAAAATGAAAGAACATGTCAAAGGGGGGGAAACATTGGGTTTATAGGATGCTCCATCCAACGCGTGCCTCATCTCTGTATACGAATGGAAAATATAGAGGGGACAAGTGTGGAATTATTGGCATTGGAAGGTGCTGTGCATACAGCCACACTGGATTGGATTGCAATGCCATTATTTATTTCCACTCCCCGTTTCCCACATTGGCGGCGCTCACAACCGCGTTGTACCAGTCACTGTGCTTGTGTGTGAGTGTGTGTCAATTTGTGGCGGCTGCGTCCATCGCAAGTGTCAAAGCGCAACAAAGTAATTAATTAATGAGACAAAGCCCTCGTCTGTTTCACATGTTATCAGCAACATATCCCATAACATTTATTATACATAATCAAAATTAGTTTTCTCTGCATGCTCTTTTATTTTTCTTATACACAGTATTCAAGCTACCGACCTCGCTTTTAATTAAAAAAAAATGGAGTCTTGCATTGACTCGAGCACTCAGTGGTTTGTTTTTTTCCACTCAGATCGCCCTCTTCCCCACTTTTGACATCAGAGTAAACTGGCACGGTTTGGTTTTGCTGACGTCCCACTCCCACCAACCTCTCAAACTAGCCACGTGTCCCCTCACCTTCCCCCCAACTTTCGTTGGATTTGATCACATCTTATCTTAATGAATATTTAACTATGCACTAAGGAGGCAAAATTTAATTTAAATACGCATCTATTCAATTCGATGGAGAAAGTGGTAACGTGTTTGGGTTTGGAATCGTCTGTGAAAGCCTTGGAGGAAACGAGGATGAGTCATTCGTCTGGTAAACACCAACGTCGTCGTTTCCCTTGTTTTTTTCCTGCATAACGGGTGATAATGCAAGGTTTCCCGTTAATTTCAGCCTTCGATCTCATATTTCTCAAACCCTCTTCTGTCTTGTTCACATCCGCCATACGTGGTTCCACTTTATTGACAGGGAAAAAAGAAGAAGCAGGAAGAGATGGTCAACGCCTCCGTGGTCATTGAATTATAGACGCCCCCGAGTTATTATACGTGGAGTAATCTTGGGTTGTAATTAAGCACGACAAAATTAAAACATGTGCGGTTGCAAATAACTGCTTGTTGATCGCCTTAATTTAATTATTTTAATTATAAAGTAATCTCTTGAAGTTAGTTGTCTTGTAAAATTAGTGTATAATCATCAAGCATTCATATCAATTTTTCAAAATAATGTATTTTGAGTGAGGATATCTTTGTATTCTGTTAATAGATAAAATTAATTATCATTTTTAGTTTTTAAAATAATTAAATTGTTCTTGGAGGATGAGGCCAAACTCGACCTAATTCTTGCAAGGTTGGTCGTGAACATTCCTAATGTGGGAGAGGGTAAAACACACATCTTAATGGATTTAATAGTTTGAATTTGAGTTTTGGACGACCAATTAAACTGCCGCGTTGTGTGAACAGGGATGACAGTGTACGTCAAATTGCATGTACTTATCTAGAGAACACAATTAAATACGACCGATTATATATTGTGAGCCTGCGCACCGAAATTAAGACATTAATTGGATTTATATCTTCGAAAACATGTTGGCATGCATGATATATGGAATTTGGATAGAAACTGAACAAAATACCTAATACTGCCTGCCTTCGGTCTACGGATTAACAATGCATTTATTTAATTAATTAAACTCTTTTTTTATAATTATAATCCGTTTAATAATTGACTCTCACTGTTTGATCAGCCCGTCAGTCAAGATAATTTGTTGGCATATTCGGTTGGAGAGACGACGTAGTTTAATTAGTATTCAAAATTCTCTTGCTACTGCTATCGCACTTTACTAAATACTATTGTCCCAGCGGATTATGCGACAATGCACATGTTCTGAGAGTTTGCTCAAATAATTGAGGTTCTGTGTCTATGATACATGTAGGATAGAGGGTGGATAAATTTAAAAAAAATGACTTATAAAAAAAATAATTTCTGAAGAATAATTTATAAACAAAAATAATTCTAAAAAAATGAGTATTTTGATAGTTATTACCATGAGCATTTTTATTATTGATAAATTATCATAAAAAGTATGAAATAAAAAAATTATTATTCTCAAATCATCTCACTTTCCAAGGTGATGCCACTGTTCACGTCTTCTTCTTTTCTTGTAGATTATAGATCTCAAGCAATGACTACGAAGCTTCTCCATCAGGCTTCAGGAGACGACGATGAGCACATATGCGATAGCAGTAGTGTATATATGATATATTTAATTAATTTAATTATATTAAGTAAATTAGTAAATTTAGTTAATATGTTATATATTTTTTAAATATCTTAATAATCTTCTTTAACTTCATGCCTCTCAATTGTTTGATTATTGTTAAGGGAATATTAATAAGGATAATTTAAAAAAAATATATTAAAAATATGTCTTATATTTTTAACTAATATCAAATCTCTAATTATGTATTATATTAAGGATAAGAGAATATAATGGATTGGATGGAAATTATAGTAGAGCCTTCGTTATTGCATTATCAATCAATTTTTATTTAGTTATTCTCCTCCCTCACCGGCCCCGCTCATCCCCTCTCCAATCTATATATACACAGGGGCGAGGGACGATAATAATTTACATGTTTTTTGAAACGCAGCGGTCGTTATTGTAACGGCATATTCCAGTTTTTTTTTTCAGGTATAGTTGTTGGCACTTGGGAATTGGCATGTTATCATTAATATAGCAATCTAACTAATAGGGTTGATCCGAGTGGTAAGCGATTCAATATCGTTTAAACGAGGTCTCGAGTTCGAGTCCTCGCGTATACAAAAAATCCCCGCTAGGAGAGTGCGGATATAGTCGAGGCAAAGTTCCGGTGAACGGGGTGGACAAAAAAATAATATAGCAATCCAAAATTGCAGACAGAAAATGTTTGGCTGGAGAAAAAATAATTCAAAAATTACATAGTCTAAATGGTAACAAATTTAATAATTTTTTTACATTATAGTAAAATGTAATGATATTTGATTAAAATATGTATATATCAAAATATATTAAATCCTGTAGTGCTGTATGGGCGACGACACTTATCATTATTTTTTTTAGGGAGGGATAAAATGGTACAAAAATAATAATACCTTATTAAAATTATTTTAACTTAATTAATAATTATCTTAATAAACGGAGTAATTAATTACTTCAAATTAACGATCCAATAAGTAGTTATCTCTTAATTAACAGAAGGGATTTGATAATGATGATCAAAATATCCTTACTCCGTTAAGGTTACAAGCATAAAGATCTTTAAAGGCCGAAAAATTAAGGTAAGAAAATGACATTTGGATCTCTTATGAAAAAAATCAGCTATACTTTCGAAAAGTTGTGAAAATAATACATCGTAGTTTTAATTTTTAAGAAAATTATATATTCAAAGATACAAGGCATCCATGATTTCTTTACAAACAACTCATATTATTTTTCCCGTCCAGATAAAAAGGTGAAAATTAAAGAAGCGTTTTGACGGGCCGCTCTTTTGCTGCGCAGTCAAAACGCAGTTGTACCCATATCAAGTTGACGGCCAGGCCTACCCTAATTCGCTTATAGTTTCCGTTTAGCCAAAAAAGAAGAAGAAGGAAAAACTAGAATTGAACTCCAACGTAACAACCGTCCTCCGTCAACTAACGCGCTCGAGAGAGCCCAACAAGTTCACATGCGAGCCTTGAATCTTCACCATCGACCTCCTCCACTTTTGACCCATCCCCCGTTCAAAGCCCCTATATAGGACCACCCCACTACTCTCCCCTCTTTATATGTATAAACTCTTTTCTTCTCTATTTCCCACCTATCTTTAAGTCTCTAACTCCAAATCCTTTGTCAATTCTTGTTGGTTAGCTTCACACATATATACATTCATTCTTTGCACGGAGATACGAAGATAGCTAAGAACAATGGAGATTCAAGATAACCAAATAGAGTCGTGGTCGGAGACTGGGAGTGCGGGAAGCAGGAGCACGCGAGTGGGTTTCAGTGGGCCGCTGGTGGCCAACAAGAGGAACAGCAGCAAGAAGAGCGCCAGGTTCAAGGACGACGACGACGAGTACGTTGAAATCACGTTGGACGTCAGGGATGACTCTGTGTCCGTCCAGAACATCCGAGGGGGTGACCCCGAGACG
The DNA here is from genome assembly GCA_037074615.1 of Leucaena leucocephala. NCBI lineage: Eukaryota > Viridiplantae > Streptophyta > Magnoliopsida > Fabales > Fabaceae > Leucaena > Leucaena leucocephala. The sequence goes on along the minus strand of JAYWLJ010000098.1, from coordinate 93,711 downwards.
GCGTTGCTCGCTGGCCGACTCGAGAAGAGGCCCTCGTCGACGTCGCTTGGGTCGCAGCTGTCAATCAGGCTGAAGCAGGTGTCGCAGGAGCTCAGGCGCATGACTTCTGTGAAGAAGTTCGACAGAGTGGACAGGACCAAGTCGGGAGCCGCTCGTGCTCTCCGAGGTCTCAAGTTCATGACCAAGAATGTCGGAAGCGCCGGTTGGTCTCAGGTTGAGAAGCGCTTTGATGACTTGGCCGTCGACGGAAAACTGCCCAAGACTCGCTTTGCACAGTGCATAGGTATATTCCTTGCAGAATCAATACAAATTCAGTCACGGATTCATGATCGCGAAACTGACTTTGATGCTTACTGATGATGATTATTAGGAATGAAGGAGTCGAGCGAGTTTGCGGGGGAGCTATTCGAAGCATTGGCTCGTCGAAGAGGCATAGTATCGGCTTCCGTAACCAAGGACGAGCTTCGTGAATTCTGGGAACAGATTACAGATCAGAGTTTTGATTCACGATTGCAAACCTTTTTCGATATGTGAGTTTTTCTTCTCATATAATTTGGTCCTTTATCTGCCTTTTTATTGTTTTTGGCCATATACCTTTTCTTTTTTGCCTTGAATAACCATTTAAACCAGAAAAGAAATTATCGGCTTCGATACAGAGGGACGAAAGTTGGCCTTAGTTGTAAAAAGAATAATATTATGACGCTCAAATTTCTCTGAAACTGGAAAGATCACGAGAAATTGTGGACTTTGTCTTTGGAACTATTATGCGCTCTCACGCGTCCAAAGCAACACCGAGCGCATCCGCCGCAACTTGCATGTGGTCGTGGCAATTAAGGCGCACACACATGTTATATTTTCTATAAATTAATACTCTGTTACTTAATATAAATTGTTGATTTGATTAAATAAAAAAATCAATTAAATTAATTAATATGATATTTTTTTTATAAATTATTATAATTATTTTTTAAATTTCTTTCTCTTATTTTATTTAATTATTGTCGATAAAATATTAATAAAAATAATTTATATAAAAATTTAATAAATATAAAAAATATATCTCATATTTAGAATTAATATTAACTCTTCAACTAAATTATATATTAACAATTGAAGGACTTCTAATCAGTAATTTAATAGAGTTATCGACATCTCCGTATAAACACGTAATGCAAAAAAAAAAAAAAACAAGAAGAAGAAGAAGAAAAAATAAGGGTTTTTTTGGGAAAATGGCACAAAAGGTTCTGGTAGCGCGCAAATTAGACGGAGATGCGTTAGGTGAGCAATAATGGGACATGAGCAGAGATATCTTTCTTGGCACAACGGGGCACTAAATATATTAATCTACGGAATAACGATCTGGCGCTTGATACAAAGTCAAAAGTGGGAGGAATTTAAGAAACATATAATAATAAGTAAATGTCAAAGTTGTAGAATTGTGATTAGGTCTACATGCACTTACTACTCGTATATTACTTATTTATATATATATTTGACCAATGGGCAGGGTGGACAAGGACGCGGACGGACGAATCGCCGAAGAAGAAGTGAAAGAGGTGAGAACTCTTGACACATAAAATATTGGCGCCACTGATTAGTTAAATTGCTTAGTTTACAAGAAATTTAATCTGGACTTCTAGAAGCAGTTCCAAAAATCATTCCTTTTTCATTCTGGTTTACAGATCATTGCCCTAAGTGCCTCCGCTAATAAGTTGTCAAAAATAAAAGAACGCGCAGAAGAATATGCGGCCCTCATCATGGAGGAGCTGGATCCCGACAACATGGGATACATTGAGGTTTGTACTCTTCACATTAATTCATTATTTATTATTATTATTATTTATTTATTTTTTTACAGGGGTCAAATTTTTAACACACAAATATTCGGCACACAGCACCCCCCACGCGGAAGCACAAATTTAAACATGTGATCCCCTCCCAAAAAGAGGGGTTGGTGCCACTAGACCCAAGGGTCTTTGAATTATTTTTTTATAAGGAAAACTGATTCTTTTGCAATTAATACAAAAATGGGTATTTAAAGTCCTGAACTGCGCCGAACAACCCATAATCAGTAATCAAATGTGTATCGTCTATAAGTGGTCCATTGAAGCCCAACAATTGCAGTAGTAGTAGAGGGATTGCAAGTGGAAGCCCCTGACACGAAAATGCTAATGTTTGTGGGTCGATGCAGTTGTACAACCTGGAAACGCTGCTTCTGCAAGCCCCGGCACAGTCAACGCACATAACGACTGACAGTAGGGTGCTGAGTCAGATGCTGAGTCAGAAGCTGGTCCCCACCAAAGAGTACAACCCCATAAAGCGTTGGACGAGTGGGCTAGCCTACTTCGTGGAGGACCATTGGAAGAGGATTTGGGTGATAGCTCTATGGATTTGCATATGCGCGGGCCTTTTCGCGTGGAAGTTCGTTCAGTACAAGAACAGGGCTGTCTTCGGCATCATGGGCTATTGTGTGACCTCCGCTAAAGGTGCCGCCGAGACTCTTAAATTCAACATGGCCCTTATTTTACTACCTGTCTGCAGAAACACCATCACTTGGCTCCGAAGCAGGACCAAACTAGGAGCCATCCTTCCGTTTGATGACAACATTAACTTCCACAAGGTCATAGCTTTTGGCATTGCTCTTGGGGTTGGCACGCATGCGTTGGCACATTTAACGTGCGACTTCCCAAGGTTGTTGCATGCGACGGACGAAGAGTATAGACCGATGGAGAAGTATTTTGGAAAAGATAAGCCAGACAACTATTGGTGGTTCGTGAGGGGGACGGAGGGTTGGACCGGTATCGTCATGGTGGTGCTTATGGCCATAGCCTTCACATTGGCTCAGCCTTGGTTCCGTCGCAACAGGCTCAACCTCCCTAAACCCCTCAAGAAGCTCACTGGCTTCAACGCCTTCTGGTACTCTCACCACCTCTTCGTCATCGTCTACGCCCTCTTCATCGTTCACGGATACTACCTGTACCTCTCCAAGGAATGGTACAAGAAAACGGTATGCTTCGTCTTCCCTCTACCCTGCAACCCACATTCTCCTTTCTATTCGACTTGTTGCTGATGAACTTGGTCTTAATTTTGTGGCTCAGACGTGGATGTATCTCGCGGTTCCGATGGTATTATATGCATGCGAACGCCTCATCCGCGCTTTCAGGTCCGGCTACAAATCTGTCAAGATCTTGAAGGTACCTACATTTTTCTTGAATTTGATTTCCTATTACTATATCCTCTGTTTTACTTCATTGCTGGTGTTAATTAATAACTCTGTCTTTCAAAACTGCAGGTTGCAGTATACCCAGGAAATGTGTTGGCTCTGTACATGTCTAAACCACAAGGATTTAAGTACATGAGTGGCCAGTATTTATACGTTAACTGTTCAGATGTCTCCCCATTTCAATGGTATGTGCCTCATTCATGGGGTCATAAATTTCTATTCATTTTACTACTGATTTGACGACACACGAAAGCTAAATTAGATTAATTTGTGTGGCATTTGTAGGCATCCCTTCTCTATCACATCAGCTCCAGGAGACGATTATGTAAGCGTTCACATTCGGACTCTGGGAGACTGGACATCACAGCTCAAAGCCGTTTTCGCCAAGGTCACAATCTAAACTTTATATATATGGTGAATTCATTCATGTTATGTTATATGAAAATCCTTGGTCGTTTAAATATACTCACTCATCCTCGTGCCATTGATTGATTCATTCAGGCATGCCAGCCAGCAAGTGAGGGCCAAAGCGGTCTTCTACGAGCAGACGTCTCAGCGGGCAACAACATACCAAGGTAATTAATAAGGCTAACAAGAAAGACCTCTATATATATACCCTAATTCAAACGATTATAAAAGCATTTATGTCCTGACTCTATAATGAAACTGAAAATCATTGCAGGATGCCAAAGCTGTTGATTGATGGGCCATATGGGGCACCAGCACAGGACTACAAAAACTACGAAGTTCTTCTTCTGGTAGGGCTTGGAATTGGTGCGACGCCATTGATCAGCATACTAAAAGACGTGCTGAACAACATGAAGCAACAGCAAGACGTAGAACTCGGAGAGGTAGAGAGTGGAGTTAAGAACAACAAGAGGAAACCTTTTGCCACCAAGCGAGCCTATTTCTACTGGGTGACTAGGGAGCAAGGTTCCTTCGAATGGTTCAAGGGTGTCATGAATGAAGTCGCAGAGAACGACAAGGAGGGACTCATTGAGCTTCATAACTACTGCACGAGTGTGTATGAAGAAGGAGACGCTCGATCCGCTTTGATCACTATGCTTCAATCTCTTCACCATGCTAAGAGTGGCGTCGATATTGTTTCAGACACAAGGGTCAAGACCCATTTTGCTAGACCCAATTGGCGCAGTGTCTTTAAACGCGTCGCTCTTAAACACACTGACAAAAGAGTTGGTACGTATATACACACACACACACATTCATTTCCTTGTTAATTTTTACTCCACATAAATTCATTCTTTCTCCTGTGGCTCATGTTCATCTTCGTGTGCTTTTTCAGGTGTTTTTTACTGTGGGGCTCAGGCGTTGGTTGGTGAGCTGAGAAGGCATTCTCAGGACTTTTCCAGGAAAACCAGCACTAAGTTTGATTTTCATAAAGAGAATTTTTAGATTTCTTTTTCACGTTAATTTCAATAATTCTTTTAAACTGTATTATATAAATTAAAGTCGTATCTAGCTGGTGCTTTTATTTTCTCTTTTGCTTGTAGGTAGATATGAGAAGTTGCAACTGATGCATATAGATATATGTACATGTATTGTACAACTAATTTTCATCTACAGTCACGTAACAACATGATATATATAAATCTTGATGTTGTGCGATTCCATATATAGAATCAAGTCAATGGATTGAAGAGCTTTAGTGTGAACGGACCATCTTAAATTTGGATCTTCGAGGGATATTATGTTTATTATCATATCAGGGAGAGGGTCTAAAACCTCAAAGCTGACATGTGTCGTGGAAGCAGTGAGCTGGGCCTCTCCTTTTTTTTGCCGAATAAACAAAGTAGAATTCTACTTTTCTATTTCAAAGAAAATGAGGCCTTTTTTTTCCTGAACTAATCACTCTTCAACTTGTAATTTGATGCTATGAACTTAATGAATATGCAAGAAATATCAATTCTCATAATTGACAAGGGCATATGTAAACTCAATGTATATAGTTCCTGAATAACTTAAGAGGGAAGGGTGTGACGTGTGAAGTTTTCTTTCCAACACCAAAGCCACTTTTGCTATCAAATAAAAAGCATGGTCCAATCTGTATGGAAAGAATTAAAGATGTGCCAGTTGCAACCTCTCGCATACAAAATAAAAGTGGGAAAAAGGAGAAAGAAAATGCGGCATCTTTCTAATTCCTCCTTTTATTGAATTGTTTTCAGGGTGGTGTTCGTATTTGGATCATTTCATGAGACCGATGTAACAGCAACAAAACTCACTTCTCCTCGTATTCAGCTAACGGTCAGAGGAAGTATAAAAACAGACGTAACTACAAGATGGTGAATAAAATAAGATGTCAAACTGTGGGTTGTTCTTATTTTTTGCAGTAAATAAAGATAAGTTGCATTGAGGTTGCTATGTGAAATAGAACGAGTATGGAAGAAATTAAAGAAAGGAAATTCTTGAGCAAGAAAACATCGGACTCAGATTAGAAAAAACGCAAAAAAAGACTAAGAGGTATCGAATGCCTAATTGATAGGTCTCCACTATACAAATTGAAGTGTATTAAATAAATAATGACATATTCAGGAACGTCTACCCCTTACACTCCTCGGGCCCCACCATAATATTTCCTTTTCTATTCACAGCGTCCCTCCTTCATAAAAAGCCCCACTCCACTCCTTTATTTATTCTTACGGACCAAAGTTTTGAGGCCTTCTTTGTATTTGCTTTTTAAGCTGTCCCTGCAGTTTTAGATTACCCTTCCAACCACCTCTGCTCTCTCCGGAGAACAAAGTCCAGCATCAATCTTTCTTCCTACTCCCAATGGCTGGAACGGAATCAAAAGAGGAAGTTATTAGAGAAGTTGAAGAACAAGTAGTAGAACCCCTCATGTGCAAGGTAAATCATTCATTGTGCTACCATTTTGTTCAATCCCTTTTCTTCTAGTTAAATTTGAATTCCTGATTCTTAAAGGTTTTTAATGTCTGGTGGCTCTGTTTCTCAGACTTGTGTGTTGAAAGTCTCCATTCACTGCGAAGGATGCAAAAGGAAAGTCAAGAAAGTTCTCCAGAGTATTGATGGTGAGTTGCTGACCTACAAATCATCTCCAAACCTGTTTTTCTATTTGATTTCATATGTATTCTTCTCGATTCTCATTTTGTTTTGGTAACAAAGGGGTGCTTTTGATTTCTTTGTTCAAATCCTGCACTCACTGCCTCTTCATGCAGTTCACTTTTTAATTATTCCTGAAATATTCATTGGTTAGTTGTTTAATATCTGTTCAATTTCAGTAGACATCAGGGTCTTGAGTTTTATATTTCTCTGCGTATGATTTTCTGCCCATGTTTCTATAACAATATCATTAGTTCTGAGCTCCTGATGAGTTTTCCGCCCCTTGCTTTCAAGATAGATGCCATGTTAGGAAACGTTTTCTGTTTCTCATGTACTGTTCTTTTGCTATTTTGGGTTTTTGTGATGAGTGAGCATCGTCTTCTTTCAAATTTGAAGCTTGCCCTTAATATTATTATCTTCGTTTCTGCCTGTAACTCAGGTGTTTATAACGTAGACATTGATTTGAGGCAACATAAAGTGGTGGTAACGGGGAACGTAGACAGCGAGACTTTGATAAAGAAATTGATAAAAACAGGGAAGCACGCGGAGTTGTGGCCTGAAAAAGCTGAATCAAAAAAGAAAAAGCAGCCAAAACCAGAGAACAAAGAGAAACAGGCCGACCCAGAAAGCAGTGAAGAAAGCAAGCAAGGCGGTGATACCGAAAAAGAGACTGTCGAAGTTGTTGTCCAAGACACCCAAGGAGGCGGCAACCCCAGTAAAGATGGCAATGAAGGACCACCGACCGCTAAAACCGGTGTCCAGTTCCAAGAACCAAAGCGTGAGGTGAAGCAAACCGTCATATCTCCGGCCGGTAACCCGTCGCCGGTGGCCGAGAAAAAAGTTAGCATCGCTGTCCAAGTTGGCAATGAAAATGAAGCGGCTCCAGGGAATGAAAAAAGCGGAGCCAGCAGCAGTGGAGGAGGTAAAAAGAAGAAAAAGAAGGGGCATAAAGGGAATAACGCTGGCGAACACCCCGGTGGTGGTGATGCCCCCGCAGGCAGTGGATCAGCGAACCCACCACCACAGGGCCCGGGTCAAGGCCATGATCCAATTCCTGTTCCACTTCCAAATCCAGCGAATCAGAGCCCTCCACATCATCCAATGTACCATCAAGATCCCCCACATTACTATTCACCCCCTGTGTACACCGTGAGCCATCACACGGCGTATCCCAGCAGCAGCTACAGTACTGCGTATTATACGTCCCCACGGCCGGAGTCATACGCCCAGGGGCATTATCCAAGGATGAGAATGGGAACAGAGATGGAGCCTCCACCGTACGAGTCGGGAGCATACACATCACACCCGTCCGATTCTTCATTCGAGTTCTTCAGCGACGAAAATCCAAATGCGTGCTCAGTCATGTGAGAGAGGCATCGCGCGTGAGGATTACACAGAAGAGCCAATCTGGACTTTTCACGAAAGCTCATGCATACACCTCGTATGGCCGTGGGAGTATTAATTCTTGTAATGCATGTAGATGTAGATATCATAGAGAGGGGTTTTAATTTTAAAATCGCAGTGTACTGCTTTTTAAGATAGAGAACAGTTTTATTCCATGCATTTTTCGAACATGAAGAGGAATTAAAAAAACGAAAAAAAGGGAAGATATATATATATGGGTAAAATAAATCCAGTTTTTGTCCAGTGGGTGCTCTAATTATTAATTACCGTAATTCTGATGATGTAGAAATACAATTATCCTTCAAGTACTGCTTCTTCGTAGTATTCTCTATCTCAGCTCACTTTGCTTTTGACTTGTCACTGTTATGATCATATGCTAAGAAGAAGGCCGTTGGGTATATATATTCTTAACTAAGGTGGGGCAAAGGCAAATAGGAGCAAAGACAGGACATTACACGGTAGTGTGTCTCAGCATGGGCGATTCCAAGGTACCATGTAACAAGTAAATTTTGGCCAATTAAATTGTAAGAAACTTGTTGAAACGTGTCGTGGTGTGGAAGCATTGTTGAATCCGGCAATTGCCGGGGAATGGTTGGTTGTATGGAATTCGGGGCCCCTTGAATCAATTACCTCAGAACATGGACTTCCTCTTGTTTAAACCAACGACACTATACGTGCTGACTGTGAAGTGGGTTTTCCATGTCTAAGGAATTACGCAAATTATTGGCCAGGGTACTTTCATCCAACGATGTGTCGACTTATTGTCCCTGAGTACTGTTCACTTTTCATGAAACACAGTTACTTGGTAATTAGCATTCGCCTCCACTCCAAGTGAAAGGGTTGCTTTGCTTCCCTAAAAGAATTAGCAGTTCAGCTTCTTTCCTCTTTCTGACTCTGCTATTATGCCTGTGTTTGTTATTTTCAGCTAGCTAGCTTCTTGTGTGCGAGATAAAGTAGGGTTGAATAAGCTTTCTTTTAAAAAGCAACGATCAGCTAAGAAAACCCCTTTTCTTTTCTCTTCTTTAATTTTCTTCTTTTAATGGATCTTCTTTCTGGTATATATCTTAATTAATTTCACAACCATGCTGTATATGGTGATTCTAATCCTGTTTCAAGACCTGAGAGGTGGATGTAGCTTCCACTTGACGGGGAAAATGAACCAGATGAGTGCCTGTTAGGGTAAAGGAGAGAATAATGAATTATGAGGATTGTATTAATTAAATTGGTGTTTGAATATGAAGAGCACATCATTTTCTGTGGAAGGATGATAGGGAGGCAAACAAGGCAGCCATGCCCAGCATGTTGGGACAGCCCAGCTTTTTCAATATACATTATTTTATGGACACACACAGTTGTCTTTAAATAAATCGCTGGAAAGCTCTTTATGGCTTGGGTTCTGGGGTAGCGCCAAGCATATCTGATATTCCCTGGCTACTTTTAACTCATACGTAACTTTCACAGATATATTCTTATTCTTCCCTGAGGAGACCGCATTGTTGAATAATATCAGCCTTTCCTTGTTATGGTACCATAAGGACGTATCTACAAAATTAAATTTGCCTCAGCGACAGGGGATCCTCAAAACTACAGTTTCTGGTTCTGCCATGATTGTAGATAGCGTACGCTCAACCAACATGTGCTTGTTGAATTAATTTCTTCTAAACCAAACATATTTAAAATATGCGTTGCATTCCCCGTCATATTCCTGGCCCGATTAACTATAATTGTTCGGGTTCAGAGAGAAATTGGTGAGGGGAATTGCCAAGAGGGGCTTAGCGCGACGGTTCAAGTCTCTTCATATCAAGTACGATGCATATATTCTAACTTCTAATTCACCTTTTTCCGTTTCGTATTCTTGTCAGCATTTTTTTTTGTCAAATTCTTAACGCAGATTTCGTGTCTGGGCAACTTCTCTATGCGAAATGATGTCTCTATTAGTAATTGCAACTCCCACATGATTCAATTCGATCGAGCTAACATGATACACGTACTACTCATTTACTCATCTTTCGTTGAACTAGGTAATGGATTTTTTTTTTCTTACTCGGTTAATCGGCGCTTTGCCCCGATTATATCTAAATTTCACCCGCGTCATGCACCTAGTTATGATGGGTGAGTTTATCAATAAATTTTTTTTTGTATACATCAGATTGAAACTGCATAGTTTCTCTCGAGGCTTTTCTATATGCGACAACAACCCTGCACTACTATTCAAATGGATGTATTCTTGGGCTATTATTGGGCCATTCTCTGAAAAAAGTGTCAAAAGAGATTGGCCAACAACAGCATATTAGGTAGGGAGGGAACCAATAGGGTTTGATCTGAGTAGTAAACGACTTAATATTACTTAAGCAAGGTATCGAGTTCGAGCCTTGGCGTACGCAGAAAATCCCCGTTGGGAGACTCACCCACTATAGCCAGGTGCGCGACGCGGGTCGGATCCGGATGTAGTCAGGGCAAAGCTCCGGTGAACCGGATGGGTAACAAAAAAAAACGACTATGTGGTGTATTCTTGGGCTATTATTGGGCCATTCTCTGAAAAAAGTGTCAAATGAGATTGGCCAACAACAGCATATTAGGTAGGGAGGGGAACTAATGGGGTTTAGTCTGAGTGGTAAGCGGCTCGGTATCGCTTAAGCGAGGTCTCGAGTTCGAGCCTTGGTGTACACAGAAAATTTCCGTTGGGAGACTCACCCACTATAGTCAGGTGCGCGATGCGGGTTAGATCCGGATATAATCGGGGTAAAAGCTCCGGTGAACCGGGTAGGTAATCAAAAAAAGATAGGGAAGGGAGGGGAAAAAAAAGGTAGGGAGGGGAGGGGAGGGGGGAGGAATATCGATCAGGCACGCCGAACAAGTTCTGCAAAACGATGAAATCTGAGGTTGGAAGCAAATCAGAAGAAGAAAACGTGTTTTAGTTATCAGAAGAATCTCTGAACATAACTTTGCACACAAAAGGGGGAAAAAGTCGTCAATGCCGGCTCTCCTCTTTTATTTTTATTTTTGAAAACTGAAAATTCTAACATGCATGACTTTCCATTCAAAACTACGATTTTGCCTTTAGTTAATATCACTTGTAATGGCACTATTTAGAAGACGGTATATTTACAGATTAGTAAACAATATAACAACCTGTCAAGGTAACTTTAAATTATGGTTTCAGAAACAGTTAAAGTCAATTTCATCAAGTTAATTCAGTCATTCTCTAAGACCCGTATTTAAAATTGTAGTATTTTGATCGTCTTTATTATTAAAATAAAAACAGGACACCTTAATTCTAATGTTTCACTCTACTGTTTTCAATTTTTTCCATATAGAGGAGATTTAAATCCTATATAAGTTTTACAATACCCGAACAACCACTGGTTACGATTCTCAAAGAGAAGTGTTTGTGTCTTTTTATGATTTATATTTGATTAAAAAATAAATATAATATAATTATTTTTAATAACTATTATCATATACTAAATATAACTTTAAAGATCCATTCACATTCCCACTCCTATTTTTAAATTTATTTTTAATCATAATTTATCAAAATCTAATGCTGGATACTAAATATGATTTAAAAGTTCTGGTATTCTATGCCTCCTCTAACAGTAAAAAAAATGAAGTTTAGGTTATTGCGGAACAAAATCAAGGTTTAGGTACAACAAATGATCACTCTACGGATTCAATGAACTTAATTTTCCATTGCATTGTCAACGCCTCTAGAAGCACAAAATTGTGATTCACCAACCCTAAAAAAAAATTTAAAATTTTTAGTTGACTCTATTCTATTATGTGCATCCTTTTTGTTCATTATCATGCCATAAAGTTACTCTACAAATGAATTTAGTTTATTTCCTTGTTGCCTACGAATGTGAAACCTCGTTGTCATCCAGGAACTGAACCTTGAACCATTCATCGCCGTCAAGGAGAGGGGGGCTTAACTCCTAACCCTTGCGACTTAACTCCGATGCTTAAGCAAAGTAGATATGGTCAACACCAATGTCAGATGGCCTCATTATACCAAATTCAATGAGGGAAATCAAATCAATAAAGACAAGTCAACGTCTTATTGCCGCGCACGATATATCTATCCTTTTCACGAAATTATTTAAAAACATGTTAAGTAATAAATATAGGTGTAAAATATAAATATCTAATACATATTAAGTAAGTAATAAATATCCGTCTAATACTCATAATAATCCAACAAAATTTACTAGGAAACAGAAGCAAAATCCAAAATAAGAATTGAAAAAGAAGGGCGGGCTGGGCGGTCAGTTAAAAATTGGAAAAACAGAAAAGAAAAATCATGAAGGAGAAGGAGGATGGCATATATGTAAATAAGAAGTATTCGAGTGTCGTTGTTGAGAGCGGGGTCTTTTATAGTTCCGAGTGGTTGCTTGCGTTGCGCTCGCCATTGCTCTGTTCATTGGGAAGACCCAAATCCACACGCAGAAAGCCAGATTCAGAAAAAAACCACGCGAAACCACACATCAGCTCCTTCTATAATACAATTCAGAAACAGAGCTTCCTCTTCTGAAAGATGGAAAACCCCCATTCCGTAGTTTTCCTCGTGACTTGCTCCATCCTGCTAGTGATCAGTTCATCGGCCGTTGTCAACGCCGGAGGCGACAGCCATCACCACTTGGGGCTAGGGTTGGTTCGCACCAAGTCGAGCTGTGAGGGTTCAATCGCAGATTGCCTGAACGGAGAGGAGTTTGACTTGGACTCTGAGATCAATCGCCGAATCTTAGCCACGTCCCAGTACATCAGCTACGGAGCGTTGCAGAGGAACACCGTGCCTTGCTCTCGCCGCGGCTCCTCCTACTACAATTGCCGACCTGGTGCTCAGGCTAACCCTTACAGCCGCGGCTGCAGCGCCATTACAAGGTGCCGGAGCTAGAATTTCGCTGATAATAAAATTCTCCTGTATTTATTTACCTTCTGTTTTTAAATTTTAAATGGGATTTGATTGTTATATGGTACCACTTGTATTTATTCCCCTGCATTTCGAGTTGATGAACTTGTCGGTCCCAGTTGTGTTGATTGATCATTGTTATACTAGTATTATTTCAGCGTTTTAGCCGTTTCGGGAAAACATGGAAGAGAAAATAAATAAAAATGATATATTTCTCTTAAGGCCTATTTTTACTACTATTTGCTCACCCTCTGCCAGACTGTCCTTGTCTGAGGCAGTGTCCTTCTATTGGTGTTTGGGAACAGCGACCTATTAAAGATCCCCGTTTGGGCAATTTTTTGAATTTGGGGCTACAGCGGGCAAACTCTTTTTGTTCCTCCAATTCTTGGTATCTGTAGTTTTAGGTTTACGAGGTTGTGTTTGGATTAATTTTTAGAGAATAGATTTTGCTAAGAATATGTTTTAAGAAGAATAGATTTTGGAAATAGAGATGTTTGAATGATAGTAGCAGAATCACTTTATATATTGGTAAATTACTAAAAAGAGTATGATTTGATTAAAAGTAAGAGAGAGGAAAGATGAGAGAGAATAAATAAGAGAGAGAGGAGAGCGTAGAGTGTAGAGAGGAGAGAGAAAAAGAGAGATGAGAGATGAGAGAAAAAAGAGAAAAAGAGACATAAGAGATGAGAGAGGGTGTAAGAAAAAGTAGGGGTAGAATAATAATTGGATAATTCATAACCTAGGTTTCAAACTAAAAGTTATTTTGAGTGGCTTATTCAAAATCTAGGTTTTAAACCGAGATTTTATCCAAAATTAATTCTCAACAAAAATGACTGTTTGTATAAAAAAATTTTAAACTGCGATTTTGGCCAAAATTAGTTCCTAGAATTGATATCCAAACACACACTTAATGATTTTAGGCATCAAATATCTTTTTTTTTCCTTGGCATTATTTGTTCCATGTTGTAGTTTTTTTTTGTTTGCCTACCCAGTTCATCGGAGCTTTGTCCGGACTACATCCGGATCCGACCCGCGTCGCGCACCTGGCTATGGTGGGTGAGTCTCTCAACAAAAATTTTTTGCGTACGCCAAAACTTAAACTTAAGACCTCATTTAAACGGTTTCATGTTGTAGTTTGAATTCGTTGTGTTTTGGGCAATTTTTTTAATAGGGCTTGCTTTACATGCCAGCTTAAGGCATCATGCGTCTATAACTTTTTCATTCTTTTCTTCATAAAGAGAGGAGAAGAGTTCGGCCAAGAAAATTAAAGGAAAAGAGAGAGCTTTATTTGACGGAATGAACAGAAGGTTCAAGAAAGAAGGGATTGATTGATTCATTGAAGTACTAGTAATAGATAAATCTCTTGCAGGAGTAAAGTGGGTAGTATGATTCATCATTCTCGACTTAAAATAAGGATTTTGATCGTAGAATAATGGGGAGGCGTTTGGTGGTAAAACGTGTTGGTTAATTTATTATAAATGGAAAATGAAAGGGCCAGCTGCCGGCAAGAAGGCTAGAAGAGTGGTTAGAGTTATTAATCATGTGCCTTTCCTATGTTATTTTAGTTGGTGGGTTGATTAATGATGGGTTTTATGACCTAATTAAAGCTAAGAGTGGTCCCATTACCAAACAACAAGTTATAGCGAAAGGGCCCCACTTACCAACTTCATCTATTTCTCAGAAGGTTTTCATTCGCTTTCTAAGCAGTCATCGTCAAATAGTTGAGATTCTGTGGATCATGGGGATGGGAGGGACGTGGCGAGGCCTCAAAATTGTTTCGTTCTCCTTTGCCCTTTGCTCATCGTATATGTAAATTTCTTATAAAAAAGAAAAAGAAAAAATCGTATATGTAAATTGCACAGTAAGAATTAACTAGTCTTTTTTTGGGGACAGAAAGAATTACATATATAGCATGGCTTACTCCATTTTTTAAAAATTAAAAGGGAAATGGCTGTCATTATATATAACCTGGTTTATAACTTTCGAGTGCGGAATTGGCATTCAAAACCAGTTAAAAATTCAGTGAACCGGCAAAAATTGGGTTGGTCAAAGAGAAACTGCTATAACCCCAGTTAAAATGACCAAGGACATTTAGTCGAATATAAATAAAAACCTCAGAACTAGAATATAGGAAAGTACAGTCCTGTACAATAGGAAGTTTTATTTTCGTAAAAAAAAATTAATTAAGTTCGACACTACTAAGACAAGGCATAGCTATAAAGCTCAAAACACTTTTATAAAAAATTTATGAGATTGTCTACTAAAAGAGTCATTACGACGGTAGCGGGAATCGAACTCACGTCTTTATGGGATACAAGATTATTCCTTACTATCTGTGTCAACTCTCATTGGTTTGGCTGTACAATAGGAAGATTGATCTTGATTAATTTTTTAAAGAGGTAGACTTAGTGTGTATTTAGATAGACTTTTAGAAAATGGCTTATGGAAAAAAAGAATTTTTGGGTAGCTTTTGAAATATGACTTTTAAATAAGAGTTTATGAAAAAAAAATTGGATAAATGAGTGTTTGGATAATTATTACTAAAATAATTTTTGTAATTGAAAAATTATCAGAAAAAGGTATGGGATAGGAAAAATAAATTAGCCTTACATACGTGCATTGTTCACCTTATTTCCCTTCTTTCTCTCACCATGACAAAGGCGGACGACGACAGGCGGAGGCAAGGGCAACGACGCTGACGAGGGACGGAGGGCTACGATGGATAGAGGCAACGACAGACGAACGTTGACCCTAAGTAGCGACGATGACTCGATCTACTGGTAGCAGAGGGCGAAGATAGTGACCAAAGGGAGGAGAAGGCGGAGAGCGATGGCAGAGGTTAAGCTTTTTCTGATGAAGATTCAATGTGAGCAAGAGAAGAAGGGGAGAGAGGAGAGAGGGGGAAAATAAGGGTAAAATTATAATTAGATAGTCTATAAACTCTTTTACTGTTTCAGAAACTACTCCAAGTAGTTTATCTAAAATTTTAGTTTTAAACTATGATTTTGTCCAAAAGTACTTTTGAATAAATATGACTGTTTGTTTTAAAATTTTCTCAAACTAAGATTTAGGTTAATTGTTTTTTAAAACTATACTCAGGGGAAAATAAACAGGCCCTTCAACAAGCAATCCAAACAAGTAATATTTGTGGGTCAGATACAGTGCTGGTCTTGTAGAGTCAGAAATAACGCTCAATGAATTTCTATGGGTCCATGATTGAAATAAAAACAGTTGGGCTTAAATCCATTCTTGAGCCCACTGTACATCACACTCGTCTCTCTGTTTCTTGTGGTCTTATTTCTTCAAGGGCCTCATCAGATGGACCACAGCCTTATTTTAACTTCAAGCGAAAACCTACAACTGGGCCAGGCTTCGATTTGCCTTCTACCCCTCATCGCATCCGATTAATTACTTAAACTCAAATCCATCATGTAAGTTTAACTAGTGAATAAATAAGACATATGACTATTTAAAATATATTTAATTTTTAAAAAGTATTATTTTATTATAATTTCAGTTATGATATTTGGAAAGACATCATAACTCTTGAATATTTAGATTTACGTATGAGGATAATAGATGCTCGTTTTGTCTGACATTAGTATCGTTTAGGAGAAAGAGAGACTTCGCCCTACCTTTAAATCGTAAGTGAATATAACCCCTTTCTAAAAATTTTTTATAAAAAAATTATTAATTATTTAAACTCGAGACAACGAGAGTTAAGATAATAAAAAGAAAACTTATATATTATAATAATATAAATTTAATTTTTGTTGTCGTTACCCCTCCAAAATTTCTTATAAATGTTTTGTAAGCTTAAAATTTTTACGCTAACCTGTTGACCACCAAACTTTTTGTATAAAAAAAAAATTACTTAAGCTCGAAGTTTTGCCCCCACGAGCAGTTAACGACTTGACGATGACGCTCGGTCTGTTTCCCATAGGAAGCCAATTCAGGTATACGGCACGCTACGTTATAAACAACACCCCGCTTTCACACCACAGCCATTCGTTCTCTCCGCGGTTTTCCACCTCCTTCTGGAAGCTTCTTTCCATGTTCCTCTATTCCCTCTCCCTTACTATATAATCATCAATTTTTTCACCCAATCCTTACCATTCAATTCTCCGATTTATAGCCTTACACAAACAAGAAAGAAAATATCTATTCTTCCTCTTCATCCCCTACCTGAACTCTCCGGATCAAAACTCTTCAGCGATCATGGCCGAAGAAAATCCCCAATCCCAGCAGCATCCAGTAAGCTCCGCTGTAAGATTTGTCCTTTATATTAAGCATAACCCTTGTCTTCTGGTTCGGGGTTTTGATTCAATCGTTTTTTTTCTGACTTTTCTTTATCAATCGCCATACCGATTGTGGACAATCTTTTTATTTGATCAACTTCTGTGAATAACCGAAGGCTCCGTCGTGCGCGTTTTCCATCTATTTTCTTTCTATTTGAATCTCCTATCAATCTCAAGCCATTTAGGGTTTTTACTTTTATTTTACATGTTATGCTTTTGATTCCCAACAAATTCAATTGATACGGGTTCTTGAATTCGGTGATAGGCTACCAGGGAAAATGAACTAGGGCTCAAGTACCTTGGATTCGTGCAAGTGGCGGCTATTCACGCTCTTTTGAGCTTCTCCATCCTCTATGCCTATGCCAAGGAACATTCTGGCCCCCTAAAGCCCGGCGTCGAGAGCGTAGAGGGAACCGTCAAAAGTGTGGTTCGGCCTGTGTACGATAAATTTCATGACGTCCCTGTCGAAGTCCTCAAATACGTTGATCGCAAGGTCAGGGCCGAATAGAGAATTTTGCAATTCTTGCTATTGTTTTCTTTTAAAGTAAATAGAATAAACATTATCAAAGTTTTTACTTAGATTTGATTCGATGTTAGTGTTTAATTGAAAATCAAAAAGCGAAAGACGACTCTGTTGTGATGTTTGCCTGCTGATCGAAGCTCGTGAGATTTATGCTGTGCGTGATTTTTCCGCAGGTGGGAGAATCCTTGACTGAGCTGGACCGCCACGTGCCTTCCAACATCAAGAAGGCATCGGCCCAAGCCATCACGGTGGCTCAAAAGGCTCCGGAGGCGGCTCGAACGGTGGTTTCTGAAGTTAGGCGAGCTGGCGTGGTAGATACTGCGTCGGGTTTGGCTAAGTCGGTTTACTTCAAGTACGAGCCCACAGCCAAGGAGCTGTATGCAAAGTATGAGCCGAAGGCTGAGCAGCGCGCAGTGTCCGCATGGCAGAAGCTGAACAAGCTGCCGTTGTTCCCGCAAGTCGCTAATGTCGTTCTTCCACCGGCAGCCTTCTGTACGGAGAAGTATAACCAGACTGTTGTTTACACCGCTCAGAAGGGTTACAGAGTTTCGGCCTACCTGCCATTGGTGCCTACAGAGAAGATTGTAAGGATTTTCGGTGAAAACAAAGCGTGATATTTCTGGTGGTTGTTATCTTTGTAAAATTTCAAGGAATTGTGTATGCTTTAGTTGCTTGTGTTTTTCGTGGTTTCTTTCTGCTGTGTACTGTTTGAGTTGTTGGATCGGGAAGCAGCTCTTTGCTTGTTTCCCGATTCTGTTGTAAAGAGTGTTTAGGTGATTAGGTTGTGACTGGTGCTCAACAGAGGGATGGTTGAGTTCATCTAATGGTAACACTTTCATGAACGCTAATCTCTTTTCCCGTTTCGTGACGCATTTGGATTGGAAGGAGAAATGTAGTTGTAAGTATAAATCTGAAAAATAAAATCCCGTGGCATCTACTAATTCTCAACAGTAGTCCTAAAACGGTGCTACGGATGAAACTTGAATAAAATAAACGGGACGTCAGATCAACTTGTTTCAGATATGTTGTTTTAACAGAGGACGACGATGGATGCAGGGCCATAACTCAAGGGAGGATGGCAAATGCTATCTTACAGGAGCTGGTAACGATTGTCAGGAAAGGGGGAGGCTTGGGATTGAGAACTGTGTGTAGGCAGAATATACGATATGACATGCAATTGCGTTGGGAACTAGTTAATCAAAAGAACGTATTGTGGATATAGCTTAAGGGCATTCACAGATGTTTGGGATTTCAATTAGAGAATTGGTTGGAAAATTGGCAGGGGTACACAAGTATGATTTTGGGGCCATACAGGGAAGAGCCGGTCGTCCCGTGTAGAAGGAATATGGCGTACATGCAGCCTGAAAAAGGGTGAGTAGTTTCACTGTCTAATCAAGTAAGTGTGATTTGCGGAAGATGTGGGGTATTTGCCTGAGGCCCTAGCATAGAAACTTACCAATTAGATAGCGAATGAAACGGGTAACCCATGGCCTCTAGGGGAGTAAATGTGGAGAGGGCTCGCTTCTGAGGAATTGGCGGATTCAACTGCGAGGGAGGGTCTTCTCCTGGCTCTCGTGTCCTCTTCTGAGGAATTGGCGGATTCAACTGCGAGGGAGGGTCTTCTCCTGGCTCTCGTGTCCTTTAAGGGTATGTTTGGCTCAACGGAGGGGAGGGATTTTAATAGAGGGAAAGGAAAGGAAAGGAAATGAAGGAAAAAAGAGGGATTTTATTATTACCTTGTTTGGATTAATATTAAGGGAGAGGAGGGGAGGGATTTTCATATTACCTTATTTGGTTCAAGAAGGAAAGGGAGAGAAAATACTTTTATATAGACAAATTTACCTTATATTATTTTACATAATATTTTAATAAAATATAATATAAGAGTAATATTAGGATATTAAAAAAATTATGAGTATATGAATATTATATAATATTTATATCACACTTCCCCTCCAAATTCCCCCAATTTTGGAGGGGAAGTAAAGTTGGAGGGGGGAGGGAAAATTTTAAATTTTTTTACCTCCCCTCCTAAATTTTGTAATGAGCCAAACAAGGGGAGGGAAGTAAAATCCCTCCCTCCCCCATCCCTCCCCCCCAAATACCCCGTGCCAAACAAACTCTAAATAGCAAAGTCACCGCCTCCTGCAATTTGCAGCTAAAACCATAGAGCAAGCTGGGCACACCTTCCAAATTTCAAAAGGATGGAGCACGTGTGTGTTTGGATTAGCATGTGCGGAATTGGAATTTTCACAAATTAATTTTACAACCTAAAATTTGGATAAAAATCAGTTATCGTATCATAATTTATATTTGGTTACTCATTTTTTTTGAAAAAATTAGTTTGGTAACTTATTTAAATATGTAATTCAAAAACACTTTTGGATGCATAATGACTGAAAACGATATTAGTTTTATGATATATATATTATGTGTATATAATCTAGTGAATTTAAAAAAATCTAATAAATTATTTCGTGCTTGGATTAACACGTGAGGTTACTATTCTCCATGAAAATCATTGTAGAAATTTAAAATTGTCCATTTATAGGTTGCTTGAATAACATCTAGTTTAGCTTAGCCAATTGTTATTATAATTTTTCAATCCTATTATATTTCTACTTAATAAATATAATAATATAAAAATATTACTCTCTAATTTAAAATATGCCAAACGAGATATTAAATAATATTATTTAATTGCCATTCATATTTTAATTTGATATTGTTTTTGAGCACATTGATCTGGATTTGAGCAAAGTTTTAGAATTCTCATTGTATTTAAGTTAGTGATTAAAGTCTGATCGGGTCAAACGAACTCGATTCAAAAGGGAGGCGTAGAGGAGGAAAAGGATTTTGTTAAAAGAAAAATTGTAATGGAATCTTGTATAAGGAATCAAATTGAAAAAGTTTCATGAAATTATCTAATGATTGCAAAGTCTCAAAGGAGTGTGATTATTTTTTTTAATTATAAAATAATAAAATTATTTCCATTACCCCCCCCATGTTTATTATTCATTCATGTTTGAGTTATTATTTTTTCACTAATTGTTAGTTGATATTCTTTTCTCCGAGAGTTGTGATTCATCTGTCTTTGAGTTGTCATCTCTTCCTCTTCCTCTTCCTCTGCCTAGGTGCACCACAATGATGGCAAAGAGGATGACGGAAGATGGTGACAACTCCGGCAATGGCGATGAAAGACGGCCTTTGTCGTCTCTCTATCTTTTTTAGCCTCCGTTTCCTTTATCTTCCTATACCCTAGTCTCGTCTTCTCGTGGTGTTTTTGCTGACAATGGTCTCAGACTTGCAAGCTTGGATATGAGAGGGAGTATGACATGAATCTAAGAGGGAGAGAGCAATGTAAATCTGAGAAGGAAGAGCGACATTGGTTGGATATGAGAGGGTATAGCGATGCGATATGAGACCTAATTCCTTTGCAAGCGATGACGAGCTGCTTCGAGTCAGCTATACTTTTTCGTTCAAGGAGATCAAGTCACATGGGTGCAACGATGACGACTTCGTCTTCTCCACCATCGTTGTGGAACACCTAACCAGAGGAAGAGGGAGGCTGCTAATGGAGGACAAAAATCAAACAAGTGGGCAAAAAATAACAACTAATAGACAAAGAAATGACAATTGGTGTGAAGATATAACAATTTGGGGGTATTTGTTCCCAAATTAATGGATAAAAAAATAACAACTAAAAAATGAAGGAATAATAACTCCGACAATATGTAAAAAAATAATAACTCAAACAATAAAAAATGACAATTAGAGATGAGAAAAAAATAAAAATAGTTCTATTATTTTATAATTTAAAAAAATAATCTTAAATTTTATAAAATTTCATAATCGTTAGATAATTTTATAAGATTTTTTTATGCGTGATTTTATTGCAATTTTCCTTTTGTTAAAACACATTAAAAAAATAAAATAAAATAAAATAGGGTGGCTTGTACTTCCCCAGCCTCCCCCGGCTTCAAACCGGTTCATTCAAGCGGAACCCCAGAATCAGTAGAGACACAATTGCAATCAGAAACCATGTCAACATATGTCTGGGCGCCAATGGCCCCTTCCATGCCGACTTCGTCTTCCTCTTCTCAATTGCCCGCGAGGAGAAGTTTTAGGACTTGTTGCTTCATGAATGCCAGAAACCAAGCTAGAATTCCTATGCCCCCTATCAACCCTAAAGACCCCTTTCTTTCGAAGCTTGCGTCTGTAGCTGCCACTTCCCCGGAAATGCTGCTTAACCGTCCCGTGAATTCTGAAATCCCTCCTTATTTGGACGTATTTGAGTCTCCCAAGCTCATGGCTACTCCCGCTCAAGTAATATCTCTTTCGCTCACCATACGGTCACAAGTGTCAAATTTGTGGTCAATTCGGTGTTCTGGTTCTATAGTCTCGTCGTCTGTCTGTGACGACATTCTTATTGTATTCCTATTGCTTACGCTTATTTGTTCGAGTAACGCTAAAGTCTACTTGAAATAGGTGGAGAGATCTGTTTCATACAATGAACACCGGCCTAGAAGGCCTCCACCTGATTTGCCCTCGCTGCTTCTTCATGGCAGAATTATTTATATTGGCATGCCTGTGAGTATCAAATTATGGTTCCGATTCCAAATGCATCTGTTCTTTCCGTTTTATCGTTTGCTATTACCCGTGTAACTCTTTAGTATACAATATCAACACTGAGAATACGTTAATTGAAAATTTAATTCCCTTTCTATCTATACGAGAAACTTGAGTGAAAAGCCTTGACTTTTAGTCATTGAAGGGTTTCCAAATTACTGCAATACTGGTTATTGATGTACTATAATGTTACGTGTGAATTAAATTGAATATTTTGAATGGAGATTTCGTAAACATTAACAATTTTTAAAGATTAACCAAGTAGATATCCATATATTATGCTTCCCTCATACATTTCCATCTCTTGTTTAGCTTATGTTATTTCTCAGCCACAGTTTCTATATCTTGCCCTCCAGTGCTAATTGTTTATGATAGCAGCATTTTGCTACTGTTTTTTTCTGACTCATTATAACTCTGTGCCTCTCAGTTGGTGCCAGCTGTCACAGAACTTGTTGTTGCGGAGTTGATGTACCTTCAGTGGATGGATCCCAAAGAACCTATATATATTTATATTAATTCAACTGGAACTACTCGTGATGATGGTGAAACGGTAAACATTGCACTCATTTCCAACTTCTAAATGATATGAAATATGCACGGTCTATTAACATGTTGTACATGTTGTTTATGTATCTATAATTTAAGATGATCTATTGAGCTGCCTCTCTCCCCTTCCCATCCGTCTCTAATGTGTTTTGGATGTTTGCATTCAGGTAGGGATGGAGACGGAAGGTTTCGCCATTTATGATGCAATGATGCAGTTAAAAAATGAGGTTTGCTTCTTTCCATTTAATAAAATTCTGCATTCATATATATATATATATTGTATATGTGTTTTGTTGTTAAGTGTTTCTGGAAATAATATAATGAGAGATGGAATTTGGCTGCTATAAAAATATAAAATTGTGAAGGAGGCTGCAACTATTTCTGTTAATGATGCTATGGAATCTGGTGATGCTGTGTTCTGTTCATGATTTGCGTTATTGGTAGCTTTGTGGCTGTTTCTGGTGCTTATGTGTCAAAATTGCATTCATTTATTTGATGTAGCATTCATTTTTATGTATTAATGACCTGGCATTTCTGGCTATGACTTATTCTGAGGAAGTCATGTTGAAACAAGGCTGAAAGGAAATAATGTGCAACTCTTCTCCCTTGAATAGTGGTGCCTTTTTACTCTTCCCTAATGCTTTAACACATCATCAGATTTCTCTACCCGTGCAGATTCACACAGTGGCAGTTGGAGCAGCTATAGGTCAAGCTTGTCTGCTACTTGCTGCAGGGACCAAGGGTAAACGATTTATGATGCCGCATTCCAAAGGTATGGTTTAGACCATGTGGTTAACTTAAGTTTGCCCCTTCAGGACTTTAATCCTACAGAGTTGTGAAATCGTTCTATTGATTTCTATTTCAGCCATGATTCAGCAGCCTCGTGTTCCATCATCTGGTTTGATGCCTGCCAGTGATGTTCTTATTCGTGCACAGGAGGTGGGTCAAATTTGTTATTTTCTGCACAGCATTGAACATTGTGGGGAATGATAATCTTAGTTGGTATCTGTGCTGTTCTTTTTGTTTCCAAGTAGTGTTTTTCAAACATCCAAAGAATTCTTACTTACATCGCTGAAACCTTTGTTTATTTTCAAATATTTTGCAGGTGATAATAAACAGGGATACTCTTGTCAAACTACTAGCAAAACACACCGGAAATGTGAGTATCATTTGTAGAGTGTCTGTGGATGTCATATTTATTTGTAAAAGGTAAGTCAGAATCTAATGATTTCTTGTTGGACTTGCTTTTCTTATTATTAGTCGGAGGAGAGAGTAGCTAACGTGATGAAGAGACCGTACTATATGGATTCCACAAAGGCGAAGGAATTTGGCGTCATTGACAAAGTAAGTGTTCTTTAATGGTAATATTAGGTCCTCTTCTTCTGTTGGCGTTCCCAAACATGCACGAGGTTTATCACTAATGTTGGAATACTATTTTACCAGATTCTTTGGCGAGGTCAGGAGAAGGTGATGGCAGATGTTGCTCCTCCTGAAGAATGGGACAAGGGTGCTGGTATCAAAGTTGTAGATGGATTTTAGTACCTTTCGATTGGGTATCTGTTTACTGTAAGTGAACTTAACTTATCCTTTCAAATATGGACAGTTGTTGTTTCTTCTCATTGTAGAATCAGTTGTTGCTCATTCACAATGGTGCGGCTGCCTTTTCTTTTCTTTTCTTTTTATTCTGGGTGGGTTTAAAGATGTTTGCCATAGGCCCTTTGAAACAGGCATTTTGATATTGGCCCAAAAGAAAGGACACTGAGAAATTTTTTACCGTAAAAGAATTTATCTGGTGAGTCACTTGGGCTATTACTTTCTCAGAGGAGACATTTCAAAAGCCATGGTTTTGCATGGAACGGCTTAACAAGAGATGTTGAATAGGGTCTAGATATGCTGATACTTTTGCGTCCTTCTCTCCCTCAAATAATGGGTACCTAGGAACTTACTTAATGCTCGTGAAAGCTGGAACTGCGCTTTATTTCCTAATTGTTCTGCTTTCTTTCTGTTTTTTTTTTAATGGGTGGGCGACAATTTTTCTTTTGAAGATATAAATGATGATAGGGCTATGGTCCTTGCCTGAAAGATGAACTGAACATGCTGTAAGAGTGCTTTCTAGGATGCTTTAGACCGCTATAAGCAAAGTGGAAGAAACATAAGCTACAGGAATGGCAATGCAAAGGAAACAAGCTTGTGTTGTGTTGAGATCGTGATTCAGCTAATTTCCCAATCCAGATACATGAATAATTATATATTTTTTATTTGATTCGTAAATTAATAGCCATGTTCAAGTAGCAACATTTTTGCACTTAGAATACAAATTTCTTGACTTGACTGGTGCTACTGACAAGCTGTGATATCATTACATAATCACTTTGATTAACAGATTTGTTTTTAATAGAGAGAAGCAAAGGAGAAATCGTGCCGGTTCATCGTCCATCTTCGGATTCTGAAAAAGGATCAACTAAGATTTGGATCCGCCTGATAGGACTATAATTTTTGTTTGGCCAACCATAGAACTTTAGAATGATGTCTCAAGACTCGAATCAGACTGGAAAGTTCGAACAGTCTAATAATTATCATCAAGTTAAGCGAGTCATCCGATGGTCTAGGTTGTTTGAGGCGTTGAATTGAGTTTATTCAAATCTTGAATATTGCACATTAAAATCAAATCATCAACACTTCGGAGATGATGAAGAAAAATAAAGAAGAGCGAAAGAGAGAAAAAAGGAAAGAGAAAATAGCATGGGAAAAGACCCGCACGATTATAAATAAAATAAATAAATACAAGAATTAAAATAAAATATTTCATTCATTTGAATCACATCCTTATAATTTCATTCCTTTATCAACCTTAGAGAAATGTTAACAATTGGAGTATTAAATTAATTAATTTTCTACATTATTATTTTTTTATTCACAACCTCAATTTCTTTTAAATCAAAGTTTTAATTATTTATACTTTAAATTTTATTTTAATTTGATCACAAATTTTTATATTTAACTTTATTACAGTCTGAGATTTATTTTTTATATTAGCTTTAAGTCTTATTTTTTATTTAAAATAATTAATATACAACAAATACTAGTAATAATTTAATTACAACCCGTTATCAAGCACAGTTATATTTCGATTGAACCCATGAACCGTGATGAACCGGGAAAGATATTTTCACACGTTCAATATCCGGTCCCGCCCAGTCTCGGCAACTCGAGAATGATGTCATAACAAGCAAACGAAAGTGTGGGCCAACTGACTGATATAGAGGAATGAGCTGTTTTAAGGGGCACAAAAGTGTATGAGACAAAGGGTGGAATCATATGCAAAGTATTTCACTAACGGGTTGATCAGAGTGATAAGTAACTTAGTATCACTTAAACGAGGTATCGAGTTCGAGCCTTGACGTACGCAGAAAATCCCTGTTGGGAGACTCACCCACCATAGCCAGGTGCGCGACGTGGGTCGGATTCAGATGTAGTCGGAGTAAAGTTCCGGTGAATCGGGTGGGCAACAAAAAAAAATATGCAAAGTATTTCATTCATATATTTGGGGAAAAATAATACAAAGCAAAGAGTCAACTTGTTAGTTATATATATATTGAGGAGTTAAACACCCTTATAAAAGAAGGTATTTTTAGATTTTCCATATTTAACACGTTTCTTGCACAATTACTGGACTTAGTGATTTTAGAGTATTTAAGATTAAATTTCTCAATAAAATAATTTTTTTTTATTTTAACCTTTAGCCTTCTCTTTTCTGTATACAAAAAAAAAAGTGTGGGCCATTCCCATCCACCAAGTCGTTGTTGTGGAGCAGCCTTGTGGGCCCAAGTAAGTAGGATTGAAACTGAACATCCCAGTCCAGAACAAACTTAGACCCATGCCCCAATTCCTGAGAAACGCGCTTAATGCGCACACGGATTGAGGTGGTAGCAACTTACCCCGACTTCCTTGCGGGCGTTGTAAAACGTTCTCTCTCAATTTCGTTTCTACACTTGCGCTTCGCTGCCACTCTCCTTGTCACAATCTCACTTCAAGGTCCTCTCGTATCCCAGTAACATTTTTAATCTTCAGAATTCCTTCTCCCTCCCGTTGATTCTGCATCAATGCCGCGTTTTGATCGTGGAGATCTTTGGAAGAACAAGGCTCTCTCTCTGCAGCTGCAGCTCCGGAACCGTTTCAGAGTTGCCGTCGACCGCCATTGGCGGCGCCAGCCGACGTTTATTCCTGAAGGTTATTTCTCCTCCACTATGCAGCGCTGGCTTCGCCGTTTACGTAATTTTCATCAGGAATCCTTGCCTTCTTCATCTTTCTATCGTAAAAAAGGTTCTCATTCTTACTTTCTTGTTTCTCGTAGCTGATTTTACCTTACATTTGCCACGCTCAACTTCTTTTATCGGAATCGATCAAGCCTTGGAATGTTCAATTCAAGCGTTTGCCGATCGACGTTATCAATCTCCTTTATATGCCTTGTCCTCATAAGTTTTGAGCTCCTACCTGGCTATTCCTACTGCGCGTTGTTTGGCCTTCAATTTTGTTTGTATGATTCACATCAAATGTTTTTGGATGATTAGATGTCCTCTTTTTCCCTCTTTTGTTGCATATGTTGCGTTCAAAATTCTTAAATGTATTGCAATTTGTGACAGTTCGTAAGATGTATTGTTTGGATTTATCTTTTTGTGATTTTTTATTGCCAGTGAGTAAGGACTTCAGTTCTGAAGAGTCGGCTCTACTTCGCATGCTGCAAGCTGCGGCTGTTCCTGTGCTTGGAAATGTGTGCCATTTGTTTATGAACGGTTTAAACCGTGTCCAGGTATGTGAATTTCTTTGTGTTAGGTTGCTAACTTCTTTCGCTCCTTTCTGCTATCTACTTTCGTCGTATGGTACTTGATCTGGCTACTATGTGTTACAACAGGTGTATGGTTTAGAAAAATTGCACGAACCGTTGCTTCATAGACCCAAAGGCAAGCCTCTTCTTACGGTATGTTCTAAGGCCTAGGAGTATATCTTATAAACAGTATAGTTTGAATAGTTTAGTCTTGTTATCTTTGAGAAAGTCATCTGTATAATTAATTTCTTTGTGGTTCCAGTTTTATTGCATACCCCATAGTACATTAGCATATTGATGGTGGCTTGCTCTTTTATTATCTCTGTTCAGGTCAGCAATCATGTGGCTTCCATGGATGATCCTCTTGTTATTGCCTCACTGCTTCCCCCACACGTTCTCTTGGATGCTCAGGACCTGAGATGGACATTGTGCGCAACTGACCGATGTTTTAAAAACCCTGTAACTTCTGCATTCTTTAAATCTCTCAAAGTCTTGCCAGTTTCTCGTGGTGATGGAATTTATCAGAAGGTATGAATTTAATGATACTGTAATGCTTTACTATGTTGGAGACTTTGGTGTCTATTAGTCTATGGTACCTGCTAATGTCTGGTAAAATTTGCAGCCTTTGGTGAAACTCTTGGTTTATTCCTTCTTTCATTTTATCGCATTTACTGCCATGGATTAAATTATTTACTTTGACAACTTGTTCTATTCTGAAAATAGATTTGTTGTTGTCTATTTATTGATTATTTGACTTTGAAGTCGTTCTTGAGTTTTGTCTTGTGTATTAGTGCTTTGTTTTCAGAGTGAAAGTAAACGAAATATGTATATTGAATTGATATCTTTTCTTGAGTGAATTGCTCTTCTGACCTAGAACCTACAGTTGGTTGTTTTGTCTCAAAATTTGTTATAAGTAGCTGCCTTGTATTATCTGTGTTTCTTCCCTACATCTTTTGCTTCCTAGTTCCTAGCTATGTCTTGCTTTAGGCCTTCTCCAAACTGGAATCTCTTTGAGATGAATGATTGAAATTTTATCTTGTTGCTCATCCTGCTGTAGGGAATGGACATGGCCATTTCAAAATTGAACCATGGTGGGTGGGTCCACATATTTCCAGAAGGAAGTCGTTCACGTGATGGTGGTAAAACCATGGGTTCTTCGAAGAGAGGTGTTGGAAGGTAACAATCTTCTGTGATCATTTGGAGTTCATTCAAATACAAGTTTAAAAGTTTGCTTCTCTCACAGTATCAAAGCCACTTTTATACTTTTACTATGACATGGAATGGATAAATTATAACTAGCAAGTGCTTTGTGGATTTTCTCATTAAAATCACATTTAGCTTCCTGAGTTATGTTATCATTGAAGTACCATTTATGGGGTACAATATTTTATGCTATACTTGTTTCCCAGTGGCCTTGATAGACAGTTTTGACATTGAAGTAGGTACAGCATTGGACTCTAATACAGTCTCTTTTACTTTACTTTCTTTATTCCTGTCAGGTTAAAACCATATTTTAGTTCTAACATATATAATTTTTCAGATTGTTCCTAAAAGCATTTTCTGTTTCAAATGATTCCATATGTGTAAATATGTTCCAATCAGGTCCTTTGGGTTGACTATTACAGGTCATGCTGATGTGGCCAATCCAATCCCAACTGCTGCCTAACCCCTTTTCTACCTATCCTCTCTATTCTCAGCCATTCTTCTTCTCTTCTCTGTATTCCTTCTATACATAGAAATCTTCCATCAAGGAAAGCATAGGAAATACTTTGCACCTCAAGTTTATGACCCTGCCGCATATCATTGGAATAATCCGTAAGCCTGTACCATAAGGCAATTTGACTTGTCGTAAGTGGATTCTATTTTCCCCAAAGGTGGCGCTGTAAATGCCATTTAGTGCCCGTTTGATACAAAATGGGAATGAGAAAGCTCTCTTCTATAAGCAGGGGATCTTCTCTTTCCAAAATAAAGCCACTTAGACGTGTACTGAACCCAGCCTTTCTATGTAACAGTTTATAGGTTTGTATTAATGGCTAAACTTCTGTATATATTTGAAACAAAGTACTTTTTTGACATACGTAAAAATTATGTTTTTATGACCTAAACATTGTTTTGACATTTCTATTATTAAATGCTTTTTTAGAGCAAAATGTGCTTCCTGATATGTGTATTTGCTTCTCAGGTT
Source organism: Leucaena leucocephala (assembly GCA_037074615.1). NCBI lineage: Eukaryota > Viridiplantae > Streptophyta > Magnoliopsida > Fabales > Fabaceae > Leucaena > Leucaena leucocephala. The sequence goes on along the minus strand of JAYWLJ010000098.1, from coordinate 64,094 downwards.
GGTCCTGGATTCTGATAGTGTGCCCATCGTGGTTCCATTTGTACATACAGGGATGCAAGATATCATGCCAATAGGCGCTAACTTTCCCAGAGTTGGCAAGACGGTATCATCCTTGTCCCTTACATGTGATGAGCCACCAACAGAGATGCTGTTTTAATAGTTTTGTGAACTTCCCTTTGTTCAGATTGGGTGGTTGGTGTTAGTTGTTGGGATTTGGAATTTTTTTTTCCCTTGGAAAAAGACTTGTCCAATCAATCTAGACGCTCTCATTTTTTTCATAAAAAATAAAAAATTATTCTGAACAGATTTGAACAGTCCAAATTAACTGAACAGTCAGGTTATACTCAAAATGCAGTCATTTGTTTGTCACCACAAAATGAGGGAATTCATAAGTTGCGTTGTTATGACTGGTGCATGGGGCGTCTTTTGTCTTCTGGTCTGATTCGTCCTTGGGATCAAGTTATCTGTAATTATGGAAACCAGATTACGAAATGGAAGAGCTTCCTGTCATTAACTGAAATGTATTATTGTTTTTTATTGAATGAATCTTCAATTATATCTTAACTTGATTGTCCTTGACCTGATGTTTTCTAGGTTACAGTACTCGTAGGTGATCCAGTCAATTTCGAAGATCTACTAAATGCGGAAAAAGTTGAGAATGTGCCAAGAAGAACACTATATGATGCAGTAGCAACAAGAATTGGCAACCGGTTACTTGAATTGAAAGTCCAAGTTACCAATCTAGCTATTGAACAAGAAATGCTATTAAAAACTAGCTCTACCTATACCATGGAGCGAGCATCTGGGATTATGCAGCAGGTTGATTGGGAATTATTTGGAATGGGAAGCTCGATGTCAGTCCATGAGGACTCCAAACTGAGACGAGAAGCTCTAGCTCTTCCAAATGAAAATGTTACCGAACCTCAGCACTCTCTGGATAAGCAGAATTTGAGAACAGGTTTCTCATACAGGGTGCGTGGTTATATGGATCGGATGGAGCTGATGTCTTTTGCTGCGAGAGGCTTGTTTATGAATCGTGGAACCAGGAGTTCTGCTAGCTGTACAGATATAACCCCATTAAGGGCATGGAAACAATTTTTGGATGCTAACGTCTTGCGACATTGGAATTACTGCTAAAAATAGTCTATGGTTGTGCCCCGAATGTGGGTTTCTTGATTAAATTAATAAGAAAAATTGAGAAGGTATAGGTAAACACTGTAATTACGAATGATTTCTAACATAAATGGCTATCCTCGTGTTCGCTTTCTCTCATTTCGTTCACGGCTGGGGTCGTTTAATCTGGATCATGGAAAGTACCAGCTCTTTCTGGCCAATATGAAAATTTAAAATAAGAACTTAATCAATTGATCTGGGCTTTTATTGGCCGTTAGATTCCTATCAATCAAAGCATTTAACGGCAAAGATAATCGACAAAGTAAAATCCCGGTGATTGTCGACCAAAATTACGAAGTTACACAAGGCGCCGATGCAGAGAGCATTTTAGGTCCCCTTTGGTACATGGAAAGCCTGCTGATAGAAAATGAAAATGACTTGTATTCCCTTGACTTGACATGTTTGGTAGGATAATGGGAAACCCATTTTCATCCTTGCAACTTTGCAAGGGATAGGTAGGTGCTGAGGAAATGACCCATTTGTCTTTTTTCATTCATCTTCTTCCTTCTTGTCGATGGTCTTCGTTTGGAGCTGTAGAAGAAGCCATCAACAGTTTGCCGCTAGAGCTGGTTTTCAATTAAAATCAATCCACTCACTCCGTCCCTTCTTTACTCAACACTCCACTACTCTGAAATCTTTTACTTCTTCGCTCCTATTTCACATTTCTCTCTTCATATAAATTTTAAATCTTTTATCCTTCTTTCAATAAAATGGTTGGTAAGAGTCTTGTTAAAAGTGAGATTACATTCTCTTTCGTCCCTTTTTGTCTTCGAAAAATGGACAGAAGATGCCAGTCTGAAGGTTAGGGAGTTTTACTAAATAAAGATTGTTACTTATTCTGATGAAATAGATAATTCAAAAAGTTTTTTAATCATTTTTATTATTTTAAATAAGCTCATCTTTTTCGTTAGTAATGATAACTACCATATAATTATACGAGTATTTTAGGTATTTCGTATTTTTATTTTCTTTTCTTTTTTAATCCATCCATTTCCTTCATATTCTTTTGCATACAAATTGGGTCCGCGGCAGAATTTCCTTCCATCAAAAATATATTCTGTAATGCAGTGGGCACCAAACGGCCCTTGTAGACCACGCTACAGGATGAAGCAGAATATTTTTATCCACTGGGCTCCACCTGAGCAACTGTGCGCATCTTGTCCGTTCGGATTCATGACCCTACCCAGCGGATGGTCCTGATTTTCAAGCAAGCATCCCGATCACCGCGAGGCCTTGGTGGTTGCTCATTTCTTTCGTTCTCTCCACACTGAACTAGCATATCGGAATATTGTCGACGGAGTCGCAGAGATATGGCAGAAGAAGAAGAAGCAGAGCTTAGCGACAAGCAGAAGATCGAAATTGCCAAATGGTTCCTCATCAACTCTCCTCCCGGAGAAATCCAATACGTGGCCAAAGGTGATTTGCTTCTATTAGCTTTACATGCTTCTGGTTTATCCCTTATGTAGTTTGACATCTAGAATTTATAATTCGCATTTGCTTCTGCTTTAAGTTTATATGGATTTGAAAATTGTCCCTGCAGATGTGAAATCAATTCTGAACGACGACGATGTGTACCATGAGGCGGCATTGGAGGCATTTTCCATGTACAATAAATCTCACGTGATTTCCCTTGAAATGCCGGATCGGAGCGGATACGTATGTATAGATGAAATTCTCTCCAAATACGAGTCGTAATTTTCTTAGGGTTTAATATGTTCCTAGCATAAATGCATTTACATATTTTTTACTCAAATGTCATAATTTATTTTTAGGAAAAAATCATTAGATCAAATTTGGATTTTGCATATGCTAATTGTTAGACTGGTAGGGCGTTGTAATTTTTCTTTTCTTTTTCTTTCTTTCCCCCCTCCATTAACCGATTATGTTCTTTTTAATGAAAACTGGATCATATCATTACTTCACATAAATAATGGTTATTGTAATTCTGTATATGTGATTAACCGATCATATCGCCGAATCGATTTGTGTACAACTTCAGGATTATTTTCTGAAAATCCATCTGATATCTGGAAGGGTTAAACAGTACAAATGTCCCGACTTTACTGAACTATGTATATCCAGCTGCAGTATGTTTTCCTAAATTTCTTCTGGCACCGTAATTTATCATGTGCATGCAGGTGCTGGTTACTACGTTTGGTGAGCTTGAAGAGAATACCTATCTTGATCCGAGGACCACTCAAGTTGCCATAGTTGACCATGTTAAACAAGTAAGTCTTGTCGCGCCCAGAAAAATAAAAGGAAGTAAGAGGCACCGAATTTGTTAATATTGAGCTTAGCAAACATATTATAGTTCGATGAAAGGTTGTCACCTTTTCCTCTCATTCATTTTGTTTCAATTTGCAATCTAAGTAAAGTGAAAGAAACTATAGGACAGCTTAATTTTAATCTGCAACTTGACCTATTATCTTCAGTACAATGATTTTAAACAAGTATTGTTGTCAAATGTACTTTACTTTCTGCTTATTGTAATGTGCTAAATGGTTCAGGTTTGTACAGAGGTGAGACCTGCAGCTGATGAAGAACTCCCATCTCCATATATTGAAGAATTCCGGTATGCTCTGCACTTTTTTATTTCATGGTTGAAATTTGTCTGCTTTTATCAATTCCACAGCTTAAGCAAACTTTGAAGGATTTGGTGAAATATCACGGGACAGTATACTCTGACTGATTTATATATTTTTGAACAACCTTGTTATTTTGTGTTATTTCAGTAAATTTTTGTTCTGTCTTTTACCTACATGAGAGCGTGAAATATTGTCCAGTACGGTACAATGATCAAGGAAATTTTATATGCAGCTCTTTACATGACAAAGTATATCTTTATTGCAGGTGTGCCTTGGATGCAGAAATACTTAAATATGTGGGTGAAGCTTATCCAAAAGGTGTCTGCTCTGTCTACTGTGTAAATGGAAAAGATGTAGAGGGCCCAGGTTCTGATTTTGAGCTTCTTGTTGTGATTTCTGCTGCAAAACATAGTCCACAGAATTTCTGGTGTGTGAAATTAGTCAAATGAAATTCCTTCTGCACTTTCCGTCCATTTCAACCCTTTAAACAATTAGATTTTGACGCATCTGCAGATATCAAGTTTATTTTTATTATTTCCTCTCTTTTTGGCCTGTTTTTTAGCAATGGTAGTTGGCGTTCAGTATGGAATATTCTGTTCAAAGATGATGTACAGATAGTTGAAGTACAGGGGAAAGTGCAGGTAATATAAGATTATAAGATAGCTTTTTGAACGATCAATTTGAATGGATGATACAAACAACATAATTATATTGACGTGTTTTCAGGTGGGTGCCCATTATTTTGAAGAAGGAAATGTGCAGTTAGATGCAAAACATGAGTGCAAAGATTCAACTCTTTTTCAGGTCACTACAAATCAGTATACTTTTCACCATTCATTTTCTCTTAGGTGTAGATATAAGGGGATAAAGTAGTTGATGTAGGACTAAGGAAAAAAGAAAGAGGGGGAAGAAGAAAAGAGGGAGATGAGGGAGAAGGAGGGGCAGGTAGAGAGATATGGGGAGACAACTGGCAGCAAATATTTCGTCTCAGTAATTTGATTGGCCACTTCTGTGCTTGATATTTTTTCTATATTCAGGCCCCTGAAGATTGTGCTCTTTCCATATCAAGCATGATTTGTCACCATGAAACAGAGTACCTGGCTTCTCTTGAGGTTCTGAATTTGTCATCTTGTGGCTTGGTTTTTTGATTAATTATATATGATATACTAATGGTTTGCAGTTGTTGCTTTACAGGCATCATATTTAAACTTGCCTGATTCCACATTTAAGGTACTCTATTATAAAAGGAGTTAAAGAAGATGATTAGGGTGTTTTAAAAAAAAGATGTTATATTAACTAAATTAATTTTTTTAATCTAACTAAATTAGTTAAATAGATTCTATATTAAGGATTGGAGGATTATATGCTTTAATCTTGTATAGAAGAAATTGATGTGGTTTAAAAAGTGGCAAGCCATGTTTCCTGCTTTGCTTGTGTATAAATTGTGGCTTTACCCGTGTTGAGATTTAAAGCTTTGGAATGACAATTGCAGGATCTTCGGAGGAAGCTTCCAGTCACTCGCACACTATTTCCGTGGCACAACGCCCTTCAGTTCAGCTTGACCAAAGACATCACAAAAGAGCTTGGAATTATAAAGTGAACATGCACCCCAAAAAAAAAAAAAGAACAGAAAGACTGGTGTTTTCTCGAAGTAAGTTGTATCGACAAGTTCCTTTTGTATTCACTGTGTGACAGGGGAGCAAGATAGCTATTCCGGGGGGTTGATTTTCTGCTTTCATTCATTGGCCGCATGAATCCTCCTCCTCTGTCTTTGAGACTCTGCCCGGGATAGGGGCATTGTACTGTAATTCTTTTAAATAAAATTCTGTAATTCTGTATAGCAGTAAAATTTTATGGTCTTGAGAAATTCTTTTTGCATTGTTAATTCACGGACTGCGTGAAGTGGCGTTGTGGTCATTGGAAACAGAAAGAAGAATTTGGTTGCAGGGACGTATCCCCGCTGTTGGAATCTCCCTAGAACCCCGCATCCGCACCCTTTGGGAGAGAAGAAATGATCGCTTTAAACTCTCTCTCATTTTTATGTAAACCTTTCTGAGATAGAGGGGATGGTTAGTAAATCAGTGAAAAGCATAGACATACCTTTACTTTGATACATAATTATTTGACTTTCCATTCATCTCTGTTTCTGCGTTTATGTTCGTGGGTCATATATTTGGTAGTAGCAAGCAAGTAGTTATGATGAAGAGCTTTTCTCTTTTTTGCGGCGGCTTAAATTATGACTATTGTTTTATCCTTTTTTTCAAAATTGTGCCATAATTATGAGTAGATATTAAGTATGGGGTAGTATTTCACTATTCTGCCCGATTTCGTGCATTATAATTACAAATATACTAAATAACTGTACATAAATTAAATTATCTTACCGATATATTTATTAATCATTACTAGGTAAAAAATTTAACATTAAATAATCATTAAATGAAATATTACTGTTATATAGTGGAATCATAACTATGGATAAACAAATTATCATAACTTCAATTACTTTATATAGTGAAATCATAATTATGGATAAACAAGTTTTTCTGTTAGTTATCCAACCGGTTTACCGGAGTTTTACCTCAACTATATTTAAATCCGACCTTATTTAAAAGTTATCGAGCTGCTTACCACTCGTCAAAATGAGATTGCTCCCCGGCCCTACAAAAGCTATGCGTGACACTCAACCGGTCAACCCCAACGAAAGAATCGAACCCGGGTATCCTTGGGCAAAAGCCAGACGTCCTAACCGCTGGACGACCACGGAAGCTCATTGAGAACGCCTCATTTTATATTAATATCCTTCTATGATAATGGAGAATAAACCGCCCATGGCAATAAGTCGCTCTCTCGTTTCCCCGCGTCCCTGCCCCTGTTTTTAATTTACGGCTAGGTTTTTTTTTCTCTTGGAGGGCGATTTGACGGACCCGCCTTCTGGAATGCCATCCGATCGAACTATCTTTAGTTTGGTTACTTCTCCATTAAAATTTGGAAATCATTTTCAAATAAATCAGTATATAATTTAGGTAGGTGCATCGCGTGATCCTGCACCTGTATTTTCCTTCTGGTCTGCATTATCTGTAATCTTTCAGTTTGCACATATATTTGTTTGTTTCCCCTTCCTTTCGTCCCTGTCTCTGGAATGATGTAGCTTAGCCAAATCAGACATTCATGTGCTCCATAAAGCATTATCTTTTAAAGCTCGCACCGCTCTCGTGCTATAAGGCACGTGGGTAGTGCAAGCGTTGGTTGATGTGCTCTGTGTTGAAGCGCAGTTTTGTGATGATAAACGAAGAGATTGGGTGCTTACTGACCAGAATAATTCCTTTTTCTTAAAAGAGAGGAAGTACCTTTTAAGGTAAAATCAACACTCCTTGCAGATATTTTCTGTTTTACCAAGTTCTGATTCATAGTTGAAGTGGCTGGTAATCGGTAACCTTTTTGTAAAACGAAGAGAGGATTTTAGAACATATCTTTCTTTAGGGAAACTTGTTACATGCTCTCCCTTCATTTTTTTCTTTAGAGCATGTCTGCTGGGGGATGCATCTACCAAGTAGTAGAACCTGCATTAGATATAATGACCGTTTGGCACCATAGAATTGTAGCTAGTGAAAGTGGAATTGAAATTTATGTGTTGTCTTGTTTTGGTGTAATGGAATGGAGTCTTCAAAGAAAATCTGATTCTATCAAAAACCAAAATCTTCAGCTTTGACTTTGTGTTATTTTTAGGAATGGTCTTCTTGTGTTATGAGTGGTACATACGCGCCATTGTTCTGGAAGAGTTTATGTCGCTCCAGCTTATCTATATAAGGAGCATTCATGTATTGGTTAAGCAATCAGTGAATGAATAGAATAATTTCAGTTAGATTTTTTCATGTTTTGGTGCGTTAGAATCATCCCTCTATGGAAGTTCCTTCCCAACAAAATGGCCATAACTCATTTCCATAGTAGGGAAGTCTGGAAACTTCAATGGAACCGCGGATGAAAAGACCATCATGTCCTTCCCCATTCCTCTCACTTGGACAAGGGTGGGTATGACCTCTGGGGGCCATGATAATAGGCAGTTGTGAACTTGTGACTTATGCCTTACGGGTAATGCTATTGGTCATTTTATATTTATAAATATAATTATCAAAATAAATTAATACAGGGTGTCCCAGTGTAAATTTACATATCAAACATATGTTTAAACTTCATTTTTATTGTATATTCACAATCATGCTTCCTTTTTCTCTTTCACTGTGTTAAAAAATTCTTTCAGGATATCAGACAGAACATGAATTTCACACATCCAGTAACGAGGTCGTTGACCACAGTGGCCTTGTAAAATGCAAGATTTGGCCCTGTTGTTCTTATTTTTCCCCGTAGGGATTAATTAAGATCCACTCCCGTGCCTTTTGTCGCAGTGCGTTATATAGTTTCGTCTAATTACAAGGGTCATTTACATTATAAGTGGGAAGTTGTGACAACACGTGGAAGAAAAGGAGCATATATTGGCTTGCTGGCATTGATAAAAGAATTTAAATGTTGTTATCTAAAAATAACTTTTCAAAGAGTTAAACTAAGAAAATTAAATTCTTTATTTTATTCTGATTCTAAAATAAAGTTAAATAAACAATTTTATGGATGCTATTTATACTTTCTATATTTTGTACCTCCCATTATAATTATATAAGTTAGTTAATTTTTTTAAATAGACTAAAAAAATTAAATAAATTAGTTAATTATAATTAATATAAGAGTTATTTGACTAATTTATATAGATTATGGAGTATATAATATAAATTTATCCTGATAAATTTGATTGGTCATAATTAACTAATTTATTTAATATTTTTAATCTATCAAAAAAATTAACTAGACTTTATAATTAAGATTAAAGAGAGTATTAGGCTGAAAATTTATTGAATTTAATAATAAACTAATATACTTATAATTTTAATAATTTTTAACTCTGTCATAGCGAATGGCAAAATTTTATGTGTAATTAGCAATTAATTAAGTTTTAAAATCAGACCCCAACATTTAGTTTTTTTCGTTAGGCATAACATAAGGTACAATCACCACAGTATCAACCCGTAGCCGCCGAATTCCCTCGCCCATTCGCTCTTCCCCTTTGCATCCTTTTTTTGGATTCGTAGGGGACAAGTTTTCCTCCAATTTTTTTTTTTAAGTATAAAAAATCTCAGGACTCGGAACTAGAAAATCAAATATACCTCCCTTCTAGTTCTAGGCTTCGACATCTCGCCATATCGTTCTCCAAGATCCGAGCGGGGAAGAAAATCTGTTAAAATTTAAACATTCGCTTTACTGGTAATCACCCTCGGAGTCTCCTAAGTTCTGATCATTCTCGATAATCCAGTTGCTTCATCACCTCTAAATTTTTCCGCCACACTGGTAATCGATGGCAACAGCCATGGTAGAGGATAGCGGCTTCGAAGATGACCAGTTGGCGTCGATGATAGTTATTTAATCTTGGATACCCTGCCTTCTGAGTATGATTCTCGAGTAAAAGCTCCGTTGATGAAAAGCCAACTGAAGACTATAATGACATTGGTGGATTAGAGAAGCAGGTGAGGTGTAATTATTGACCGAATCTAATGTAGCACACTATTTTTGGCAAGTTAACATGGTTCTATGACATTGTCTTTGTCAACAGATTCAAGAATTAGTTGAAGCCATTGTTTTGCCAATGACCCACAAGGAAAGGTTTCAGAAGTTAGGAATTCGTCCGCCAAAGGGAGTGCTCATATATGGACCTCCAGGGACAGGGAAAACATTGATGGCCCATGCTTGTGCAGCACAAACAAATGCCACTTTTCTGAAATTGGCAGGTCCTCAACTGGTCCAGGTGTATAATTTGTAACCAAGTTCTGTCCTATTTTTTCAGTTTTAAGTATTAGCATGGCTAATGATTTTATTGTGGTTTGTTTTGGTTTTTATTTTCGTGTAAATTTAAGTAGAGTTGATATCTTGACTTTTGCCAATCTTTAATAATACACTGGGCACTAGATTATACATTATTCTCCTTTTTTCTGCCTACAAAGTTGCTGGTGATGGCATATGCATGTCGGTGTTGGAGGGGTGTTGATTGTATGAAGATTATTTTCTTAACCTCCATATTCCATATAAAAACATGCTTCAGCAATTAGTAACTAATAATTTTCTATCTCCTGCCTATCTTGGTTGTCTGTCTTGTGTTTATTTATAAACTCTGTATTCATGTCATTTGTACTGGGTTTGGAGCGCTCTTACCTGGAATTTTTGTACAGATGTTCATAGGAGATGGAGCGAAGCTTGTCCGTGACGCTTTTCAGGTGGCAAAAGAGAAGTCTCCCTGCATTATATTTATAGATGAAAAAGATGCAATTGGGACAAAGTGGTTTGACAGGCATGGTAAATACTTATGAGCAGGCAAGATTATACGTCTACTTATGTTTAAATTTTCCATCGAGTCCTATTAGTGTCATTCACATCCCTTAAATACTGGAGGGAATCTAGGTCTGGGCCATTCAGCTTTCTTATGGCATTACTTGTTGCTGATGCTTGTCTGCAGTGAAGTAAGTGGAGATAGGGAGGTACAACGAACAATGTTAGAATTGCTCAATCAGCTTGATGGTTTTAGCAGTGATGAGAAGATTAAGGTTTGTTGTCATGTCTTTTTCTCCATGCACCTGTTATTTGCTTATTTATGTAATCAAGAGAGAACTACATAAAATTTGCTGCTGTTGTGATTTGCAGGTGATAGCAGCAACAAACCGTGCAGATATTCTTGACCCTGCCCTTATGCGTTCTGATAGGCTAGATCGTAAAATTGAGTTTCGACATCCAACTGAAGAAGCTAGGGCTCGAATTCTGCAGGTTTGCTTTCTTCTGAGTCTATCTATTGGCATTATTTCTAACTCAAGTTTCTGAACGATCGATAACGGCTATCACATGGATATGTTAGATCCATTCCCGAGAGATGAATGTTCACCCAGATGTCAACTTTGAAGAACTAGCTCGGTCCACAGATGATTTCAATGGAGCACAATTAAAAGCTGTCTGGGTTGAGGCAGGCATGTTAGCCCTTCGACGTGATGCAACTGAGGTTTGTTCTCCGAGACATGCAACTTATTGAATATTACGACTTACAATTAATGAAATGCATGAGGCCATTCCTGCAGTGACGATTCTGTTTGAAACCGTTTAACTTATTTCCTATCCTGCTATTACTATAAACACGAACATAATCAGAGAATTATACTTGAAGCAAAGTAATCTTTGCCAATTGTGTTCACTCTTTGGAGGAACTTAACTAGAAATATCAATCAAATCAGAATCGGTTAGTTGTTGCAGAGATAATCATTAATCTATATTTTATACAATTGCAGGTCAATCATGAGGACTTTAATGAAGGTATCATTCAAGTTCAAGCAAAGAAGAAAGCGAGCTTGAATTATTATGCTTAAGAATTCTAGAAGAGAAGTTTCAGTTCGTACAAAGCATTACTTGTACCAAATAGCTCGCCATTACTATCCCTTTCGGCCGTCCAACATTTTTTTTCCATTCAGAAAAACCTAATGTGGTTGCGAACTAGATTTAGCGATAGATTTTGAGGCATTTCAACGAATAAAAGTAATTAATTATGGATATTCTGCGCATTAATTTTTTTTATCTCCAAATATGTCGCGGTATAACTACAAAGTATCTCGGTCCATGTTGAGCGGGACGCGGCGATCTGATTAAAAGAAAGGCGGGCCTGACAAACGCAGAGATGGAATATAAAAATTATAGTTTCTAAAAGACAATATTTATTGAAAAAATAGCATAAAAAGAAAATGATAAATTTTAAATCAAATATTTTACCAATACTAGATCAAGTACTATAGTATTACCAACACAAGGTTTTATTTTGGCATTTATCATTTTGTAGATTTTTTTTTATTTTTCTTATTTAATTACTATTATTGTTTGATAATTTGTTTTATTTTTATTTTTATTATAACAGTTTCTTCACATCTTTTCCTTTTTTTATTATTATTCTACATACTAATTAAGGACAATTATTGAGTTTTAAAAAAAATATAATTATTAAAAAAATTTAAAATAGTGATTAAGTAGTATGAATTTATTGTAAAATTTTGTTGTGATTATATTTTTTTATTAACATCAATTGCATAATTGCATGTGATGGGAGGCGACAGTTGAGATCACATGAGAGATTATTTTATTTAGGGGGGTAATTTGAAGACGGTAAAAAATATTTGTGAAATGCAAATTGTCAAATCAATTTGTTGTATAAATAATGCGTAGTAAATCTGTTCATAAGATACTGGACCATAAATAGGAACAGAAAATCGACCAACAAATACAAATAAGATCAGAGAACATGGAAGACACTACTGAGAAAACCAAAATAACGAAAGTGCATGGCTAGAAAAGCAAAGAAAATCTTCCTTACCTGAATGAAGCCTGAAAGCTCGGACAACATCGACTTCTTTAACAGCTCGATCCATCAACGTCGTAATTCTCTTCCCCATCTTCTGCAGAAACGCCACCGCCAACATCTGCATTCGCTGCCCCTTCAACGACCGGCTGTCACGGGCAACATTAAACAACAAGTTTAAGATCAGGAATTAAAATATGTATAGTTGTTGCAGTTGGGCCGGAACATGTCTAATTATTATCGATTAGATTTTTTAACCTCAAATTATCAATTAGATCGTCATGGTTATGTTTTACTATTATTCATACATACATATATATACGAAGTAATTACGTAGCAAACGGCGCAGCGAATAAGTGCAATGATACAGAATGCGGAGTGAGTGAGATCCAGCTTGTCATCTTCAACGCCCCTTGTATTTTTCTTAAACAAACAAATCGGCCGACTTAATCAACCATGCTAACATGCTCCAAACACGACTCCCCACTTTTTAACATCCTTTCTCTCTCTTTTTTTATTTAATTATATGGAGCATAGAGTGGGTACGGAAAACTAAAGACTAGGTCACATTTTCTTTTTTAACTAAATTAATCTTTTTGTCCATAACACTTTGATTATTTTGGTACAAAGTCCTCTTTCTTAAATCTCAATGGAGCCATGACCGTCAATGACGCTGTCAACAAAATTTGAGGAATTAAAAAATGAAAAAAAAGGAGCGAATAACAGGGTCAACCAAAATCTATTTGTGATTTAATCTGAGCCGTCGATGTGTTTTTTTGTTCGGACCGCCGTTATGGGTCGTCCTAGCAATAGTCCCGCCTTCAATCCGACGGTTTAGGCTCAGACCCAGAGGGGAGAGAAGATCTTTTTTCAATCCAAAAATTTCAACCATCTCCTCATGTCACTGCCAAAAAGAGTTTAGATCTCAGATACAAACGTCGATTTTCTCGTCGTGATTACCAAGACGCATTTCTACGGTGTTATCACCGTCTCCGGTATTAGGGTTTTGAAGCTTCGTCTCTGTAATGGGCCTTGGCAATGATGACGACGTGGCCGTTGATGACGGCGATGAGGGCGGTGCTGATACCGGTGGTGCACCCAAGTCGTTTGGCTCAGTTTCTTGCTCTATTTGCCTCGAGGTCGTTGCTGATAATGGGGATAGATCGTGGGCCAAGCTTCAGTGCGGCCATCAATTTCATCTCGGTAAGTAAATTTGTAGCTGAAATAGTAAATTACATTATTTAACCGTTTTTTAATGCATGGAATTTGAGCTTGGAATGGAAATATTATGGAATTAGAATATGTGTCTTCATCAATTGTTTAATGGCCACATCAGGTGTGAATGTAATGATCAGTTCCGCTTGCCAAGCGCAGCCTAACTTGATTTGGACTGGAACAATTATGGTTTGATTTGACTTTCTTTAGATGAGGATTGGAAGGATGACAAGGAATTAAAACCAGCTTGTTATAAACCTCTTTTGTGCTTATATGCTCATCAGCATTCTTCCTTATTGGGTATTATACCAAGAGCAAGATCCAGGTTATAGAATCCCTATTGTATGTATCACAGACAGAGACAGAAGGAGAGAAATCCCTTGAATAAAATGTGGTAAGTTAGTTGTAACCTACGCGAGTCTTTGTATTCACGGGGAAAGTTGCAATACGAGACGTTGAATACTCATAATCACAGAATAATATCCTATTAAATACATTATCATAGGTTTTAATTTACCAAACATGGATTAAAAAACATGTTAAATACCACACACCCACTATCAGGTCCGCATATCTACATTCGGACGGTTTTTACTCAATGGGGTGCTTTATGTGATTTTGAGCAAGCCAAGAATGGTGAGTTATAATCAAGAAGTTTTTATGGAATATGAATATGTCTTCTGAGAACAATGAAATGTATATTTACAAGTTTGATATGTTATATATGTTGGATGCTTTGATAGCTTGTCTGTAAAGTGAAGTGAGCGCCATGATCCAATTGTAGGCATTAAAGATATACCGTTGATAATTGATTGCAAAAATTGTGATTGTGTGCAAGTGAAATTTGAGACTGATCTGAGCTTTGTTGAATATGTGGTGCTCAAATTGAAACATTTTAATTTTCAGTGGAATATTTTAGAAATATTTTCACTTGCCCCATCTGTAGCTGTAAATACTTGTTGCTGCTAATATAAATTGACAAGACCGAAGAAAGAGTATATTGTACTTCAGTATGTAACTCGTGAACGATTTATTTGGAGCTCAAGAAAGTCACTAAAGGAATGACAAGGAAGCTTATAATTACAGCAGATTTAGATTACAGGTTGAGCGGCATACAGATGCTTTCCACTATAAGAAACTTTTTTTGTCATCATTGGCAAATGGTGACTTTGATCTGTGCATGTATAATAAGGAAATTAAATAGGATTACTTGGAGAGCGTACATATTATGGAGAATATATCCCAATTTTACAAATTCCGTATGTACAGATTCCACATGCTACAGCTTACAGATACTAGTTCCTCTGTTCTTGTCATTCTTGTTAAACATTGGAATTAATATCTTTTTGTAGGCACCATTACTTTACTTAATTGCTGTCACATATCACTTCACTTAATTATTATCAATTTAATGGGATCTATGTTTAATTTTATATTCCCTTTACTAAAGCAATTATCTGACTTAGAAAACTTTAAATATATTGATAAATCATTCTTGATTCATTAGGCGAGATTTTGGGATACTCAACAAATTTGGAAATATTGCAGGCCTATGGTGGTGCTTTAATTAATTATGCTTTTTGATACTGTGAAGGCAATATTGCCAATATTGCCTTCAAGTTCTACTATAATTAACTTTTAACAAACTGTATGCAATGCCTTATCCTCATGTTGATGATTACTTTCTTTATATAATTCAGATTGCATTGGTTCAGCATTTAACATAAAAGGGGCTATGCAATGTCCTAATTGTCGGAAGATTGAGAAAGGTCAGTGGCTATATGCTAATGGTTGTCGGTCATATCCAGAATTTAGCATGGATGATTGGGCGCATGATGAGGACCTTTATGATCTTAGCTACTCTGAAATGGTATTGGTTCAATTTGTTTTGTAATTTATTGCTTACAGGAGAAAAATTATGTGACCATATTATTATTTTTGTCATTTTGTTCTTTTATTGTGCCAAAAGCATGCTTCAGCTTTGTCTTGTTAGCCATACATCCTGACATAAAGACCCACTGTTTTAAGGCTATTTGGTTTTTTAGACGATGCAATATTTTTCTGAGTAAATTGCCTCTCCTGCCATGAGAGATGTGCGATGTTCAAACTTCAGTCCTCCCATTTACTTGGAAAATATTAGCAAAGATTTTATGGGTGCTGCTTAATAATGTGGAAGGTATTCTCTGGGTGCTGAAAAAAAATTATGATCTAATAGAAGTAAAAATGTAAATTCATTTTTTCTGTCAATCTGCAATTACTGTCAACCCTGTTTTGGCAATGACCCTGCCTAGGTGAAATTCATGCGACTTATATTGAAACTTAATCCTTGCTGTTTCATTCTTTTTCTGCCTTACTACTTATGTAAGTGCATCTTGGTGAAATTGACTTCTTGATGCGTGGGTAGTTTGAGAGGTGTTAATTTTGTTAATCGTTACCTCCCCTAATTTGAGTGGTCTATTTCTTTTCTATTTGTTTGTATGTACATGCATTATATGATAGTTTTTTGTAAGTTTGATTTCTAAATGGTTTTTGCAGTCTTTCGGAGTACACTGGTGCCCATTTGGTAGCTTAGCTAGACTTCCTTCATCTTTCGAGTAAGCCTAATTAAATTATCAAATTATGCATGCAAGTGAAGAATCCTTTCTTTCTAACATCTCTTTATGCTTGTATATTCGCTCTAATAACTGTTAGGCTTCCTGTTTGATTCAATGGGTATTCTTTAATTTTTATGAGAAGATCTTACATATGGATTTTTGGGAAATGAGATACAGATTAATCAGTCTTTTCATTTGAGAAAAAATATTCAGAATTTGAAGACGTGACATGGTAGAAATTGAAAGCAGCTATGGACCCCAAAACTGTAGCATTGGTTTGAGAAAACCAACTATGATCGGTAGAAAAGCATTAAGAATTTGAAAACTGTAGCATGAAGAATTTTGACTTAATACCAAAATTGGGCTAACGTGAAAGCAGCTTTTATATATGTGGAAGTTATAATCTACATTTCACTTGTTAAAATAAAAGGATTAGTTTTACTGCTATATTCTAGCTTTGCAACATTTAATTTTGGAAGTTCCTTTGAAAAGCTAGATGACCCTTTTTTTTTATTGGTTTCATCCTTCTCCAATGTGGGTTTTCAGTTGTACATTTTGAATGCTCCAAAAGTAAAAAGGTCGCCAATTTATTTATTTACTTTTCCTGCTTTTTTCAGGGAAGGAGAATTTGCATCTACTGCGTGTAAGATGCTTTTCATGGCCACAACAATTTCCTTTTAGATGCAGTTTAGTCAGTTGTAGTTTAAGTTTGCATTTGACTGAATATGTTTTTTACTGGAATGATGAGATGCAGATCAGGATATACTGGGACAACATGCTATATTTGCCGAACATACAGCTGTATCATCTGCTAGCCATCCCTGCCCATATATTGCTTACTTTGGACCTGTACATCCCTCCTCATCAAACTCTGGTGGAACTGTTCCAGAAGGGTCTAACTACACCAATCACTGGAATGGCCCATCTTTACCTAGTGAAATGCCAACTTCCTATGCATTTCCTGGTATGGATCTTCATTATCATGGTTGGGAAAACCATTCCTCTCCCTTTCCTACAGCCAGCAGCCGTGTAGGCACTGCTGATCAGCCCTCATTATCAACTGTTAATCAGAGGCCAGGCAGGGGTGGTTCAGATGTACCAAGATCAGGATCTTTTATGCATCCCTTCCTTGTTGGCCACAGGTAGACACATCTTTAATCAAGATTGTCAGTGTTCCTTTAAATAAAAACAATGTATTTGCCATATCGATTATACTAACCAATTAAAGTAATTTCACGTGAGCCAGTTTGTATTGTATGTTTGGTCTTGTAACTGCATATTGACAATCGATTTAGTTTCAACAAAGGAACTGTGTCTCTTGCTTGCTTGGGAAAATTGACATTGTATTCGTGTATTATGCAGCTCTGCTGCTAGAGCTGGTAGCTCTCTTGCTTCATCAATGATCCCTCCCTATCCAGGAAGCAATGCTAGGGCCCGTGATAGAGTTCAGGCTCTCCAGGCCTATTATCAACAGCACCAGCCAACTAATTCACATACCATGCGCTCACCTATTGTTTCTGGAACCCGAAGATCAAACAGTCATAGAGGATCAGCCCAATTAGGACAAGCGACCTCGTCATCAGACCAAATCGGCTTCTTTTTCATCCCATCTGGTTCATCAGGACGCAATTTTCAAGAAGAACACCATATTCCTAGTCGCTTCCATGCTTGGGAAAGAGATCGCTTGCCCTCATTGTCAATGAACCATGTTGATAGAGATTCTGGGTGGGGAGCGTACCACCAGGCTGCCAGCGGGTCAGACCCAGGTTCCAGGTCCGGCAGCTTTCGATTAAGGAATGGATCAGAGAGGTTGCCCTCACAAAATCGGTGATGCACTTTTAACGGCCTTTTCCCTGTGAAGCAAACTACCACTATGAAAAAAGTGAAAATTTATGTATGATTGAGGAATGTTGATAATGATTTGGCCTTCGGGTCTGTTGTAATGGCAGACAGCGCTCTCGCTGGCTCTGGAATTTTCTGGCAGCCACAAGGCGGCGTGATTGACATTGGCTTCCCCTAGTTCCCTTGCCTTCAAGGGTATAAAATAAGATTAAGATGGTTTCTTGTGGCCAAAAAATGGAACTGGGGCGTTGTTATATCAAGTGACAGTAAGCTTGAGCGGCTGCAGTTGAATTTGTGGGTCTTATATTTATGTTTCATAACGACGCTCATGCAAACACTTTGTATTGATGATACAAGTAAATGCATTTTTTACCTCTGTTCCTTGGAAACAAGTGCTTGTAGCCTGGCCTTCTGAACTGGACCACGACTAGTATGAACCTCCCAAGGTTACGATATCTTTTGCATGATTCTCATTAATGGCCGTAAAAGCTGAACCCAAATTCATAACGGGTGTTTGTAAAATAATTGAGAACACTTGACACAGATGCACATTAATGTTGCTTTTTAAGTACTTTGTAGTTTAAAAATAAATGAATAAATCTTTGATAGATCGTAATAAAGATGAATTAAAAACTAATTCTAGAATTAAATATTATTAAACTGAAAAACCGCAAGGGAGTTTGGCAAGGTGATTTGAGACAACCAGAATCATGAACTCATGCATTAAAATAATCTTGTTAAATGATTTCAGTGTTCATCATAAGCAACGAAGCTAGGTCATCAGCCTTTACCCAGATCTTGACAGTTTTGCATTGAATCCCATAAACAAATAATACCAAAATCCAGCGCGTAGATACCAAGTATCGCACCACAAACACAAGACCAATCATAGCATCAGCAACGGCGCCTATTGAGCGTCCTCTGATGTTTCACCTAATAAGTTAATAGCTTAATATTGTGAATGGATTCTATAAATGACTCTCAGGTATCCTAGTGTTCCGCCTATCAATTACAGAAGCATTAGATAGTCTCATCAATGAGTCAACGATGCCCAGATTCAACAGATCTGTTACGCTCAGATCTCACCTGTCAAATACATGCACAACGTCAGGAGACCTCAACACAAATTACAAAGGTAGAATTTAGGAACGCTAATCAACTAAAGACTGTTTTAGTGGCTCAAGGGCAATAAACATACTGAAGGTGAACGAGATTTTGACAAGCTTCTACGACTTCGGCTAGGACTGCGACTCTTGCGACGTGGAGACTGCACCGCCGAACAGGATGATATAAACCATGTTACAGAATCAGTTCGTATTAATGTAAATATATGTTCCACAGTTACACCCATTATAGTGTTTCTCATTCTGTCTCCCTTTTCCTCCCAGGTTATTTCTCGGAAGAAGGGATGCAGGTTAATTCAAATGTCAATGAAATCTTATAGTTCATCGATGCTCACCCCACTCTTCTTAAGATCAATAACATATTGTAAGACAAAAAAGGAAAACTTACAATTGAATTTGGTGATCTGGATCTTGACCAAGATCTGCAAAATTTTGAACAAACCTACTTAATATCCAGAATAACCCACCAAAACGTCTGTTCTTCAAGCCCACAACCATTTTCACATCAGAGTTTCCATGACCAAGGGAAAGAAATTGATCTGCCACAGGTCTTACGCAGCAACTATGTGAAAAAGTATTTGAGTACGTGAAAAAGTCTCTGAGTACTGTATCTCATATTTACAGTCTCAACACAAATCATTCCCAGCAGTGCATGATTCCTCGGCAAGGAGCAGATCTATAGACAAAGCCAGCGAAACAAGAGAAATCCTAACGAAAGGACAAGATCAATCCAAGAACTTAGAGCACGGGTTATGTGGAAGCAGTATTTGGATTGACAGATTGCTGATTTGCTATGGTTGGTACCTTTGGCACTTAGTTCACAGTGATCCAGCTTTTAGATTGTGATTCATCCATCTACAGTCATCCAGTCTACAACAGTGGCACACCGTGCCTAACATAAATATGCCATTACTGTCATCAATTGTCACAGCATTAGGGTGTTCAAGAGGTGCTCATCAATAAAACAGCACCACATGCCATGAAGATCCTAACATGCAGTCCCCAGGTCGCTGCAAAATTCCAGATCTAGAAAACAAACAAGTCAACCCTATTGAACATTGTATAGCTTGAGCTCAGCCTGATGACCCACCATAATCCCCCTATCACCTTTGCACGTTTGAAGAATTGTGCAGACATGCCCATGGGACACTACTAGGTTTTATGAGATAAAATGGATGGAATCATAGTATTCACTTTCAGACAATTACAAGGAAATGAAATCTCCCCTCAACTTCGACTTAAAGAAAGAAGACAGGGAGACCCCACATATGCTATCAATAGAATAAGACCCTGATAACACTCTGCCCCAAACAACAAAATAATGGCAATAACAATAGTATAAGTGAAACCCTTGCTGTATGCAAAAGAGCCATGAAAGAACTTTGTATGTCTCTCCATGGGCTAGGGGACACCTAATAGCAAAGTTCCCAATAACAGCACTTCAGACTGCCAATCTTCTATCAAAAAGATAGACACAGTACAACACCAAATAGGTAAACGATGATTAGAGCGAAATAACATTCCCTAGCTGCCAAAAACAGATCCATGCAAGTCCGTCCATTTACAAGAGCAATAACATGGCTCAGCTATATGCCCACAAAAAAGTTGAGAAACAGGCTCAATTGTCTAAAGATCAAAGGAGGTAAATAAGTAAAAAAGATTAGGGGAAATACTTCATGATAATAATAAATGATGCAGCTGCCTGCCATACTGCATCCCATGTTTGATTGACAAAATTCAGCCCATATGAGTAAGGGCTGAACTAGTCAATCAGGGAAAACATAAGCTAACACTTGTTGGCGGTTTAAAATTTATAAACAGAGATAATTTAATGAACCAATGATTGTCATTTAAGAGTCCCCCACTACTTCTCCTTTACTTTCTGATAAAAAGGGTCCAATCGAAATAGCAACTCATCACTTAAAATCAGCAACTCATTACTGCACACTTATCAAAGCTAGTTCAAAACTGACCTTGATAATGATCGCCGTGAACGTTTTGCCTTTGGAGACAAGCTGCAAAGCAAGAATACTAGGTCAAACTCATGGTTACCAAACACAAACTAAATCATACTTCAAGACTTCAATGGAATTGAAAGAACCTTCGGCTCCGGTCACTGTAGCTAGGACTTCGACTTGGTGTCATGTAAGGACTGCGGCTGCGACTTCTGGAATAGCTTCACCTTGAATCACAGCTAGGACTCCTAGAATAACTCCGCCGATCATATTCCTTCACCTAAAATAACAAGATAGACAAGTGAATGAAAATAAACATACAAACATCACATATTTTTACTTGAAAAATGTAATCATTCTTCTATTTGCTGTTGCTGAACGTGCCAACAAACTAACAAGCCACTTAGAAAACACGCAAAAAATATGCACGAGACAAAGCATTACGGAATTCTGCGTCAACAAGCTTCCTAATCTGTTACAGGTACGCAAATATTATTGAAGTTTACAGCCTCAATGATAAAGATAAACAGTCATAAACTCAGCTGCTAGGGCACAGACAGTTCATATATGAAACTTTATAAATATGATAAGATTAAAATTCAGATCACTTACAGCATATTTCATATCACCATAGTCTGTATAATCCACTATCCCAGCCATGCCTGCACATTCCATCCTCACAATGTTCCTAATTAATTGAGAAGTCATATAACAACTAAAACTGCATGTGAAATACTGTACATTTTATTTAACTTACCACCCCGTTCACGGAGGACTTGAGAGAAACGCACATCACCAGCTCTACGCATGTGATCCTGAATCATTGAACACTCAGAATCAGTAAACATTGTACATTCATGCCTGCCGGAGGCATAAATCATGTCATACAGAACATATATTTTAGTTTCAGCCAATAGGTTTTTATTATTAATTATTAATATTTTTTAAAAACTTTTGGTTTTATCTTTCTTTCTTTTTTTTCCAAACAACGAATTTAGTGTTATCTACGTGTGAGTATTAAAAAAAGTTACAAGGATTCAAATGATTGCAATCCATGATTTCTTTTAAGATTCCTCTATTTTTTTTAATATAAGTACATCAAGATAAAATCTATATATAATGATGACCAGGTCTTATCAAAATCTACTCGCAGCACAATCAATTTTTTATTGGCTGGTAAAAACAATCGGAATTTTTTGATCGCGGAAGACCAAGGAGCGGTTTTCCGAAACAATGGGCCACGACTCTACCCTCGCCCGCCAGCTATATTCGTGCGTTCGCCGACACATGATTCATGGTCTGACGCGTCTTGTAGGTTTAAAATATCGATTTCGCTTTGCATTCCCTCACCTCTTAAATTCTCCGAGTCCCTCCTTCCTTCCTCAAGATTTCCATCCCTTTGCAGCTGACAATGGCGGATTCCAAGACCAAGTTCGAATCTCTGAGGGAATGGGTCGTCGAGCACAAGCTTCGTACCGTGGGTAAATATTTTAATCCTCACGTTTTATGGTTGTTTTTATTTCCCCCCTCTCTTGTAGCAACCAAGTAACCGAGAGATTTTTAGATAATTTACTCTGATTGTCTAGTATTTCCGTTTTGATTCTCAAGGCTTCTGATCCGATATTTTGTTTTTCCTATTACGTTTCTCACCCTCTGTTGAATATTGCCACAAGGATCTCTTTGGCTGAGCGGTATTGCGGGTTCAATTGCATACAATTGGTCTCGACCCAACATGAAAACCAGTGTTAAGATCATTCATGCTAGGTAAGTTACGGTTGTCATTCACTCGTTGTACTCTCCTTTTTCTTCATCTATAGACGAAGCTGGGTTTGATTTGCCTGATAAAGCCTTTCTACCGTAAAAGAAATTGCTGACAAATTTCATTGTCCAGTTTGAACGACGTATCAAGAAGTCCAATTTTTGCTTTCCCATTTCTAGATAGCAATAATGATTTGAGTATTAGAGAATCGATCATTTTATTGGCTTGGAATCATCAGGCTTTTTAATTAATACATAGTATTATCTTCATATGACTGGGTTAATAGGAACTAGTAATCTGTTCTGCAACCTCAGGGTCTCATTTAGTAAGGCCTCTTAGCTCTAAATATAGTGGAAAATACGCGTTCTTGTGCTGATAATTTTCGTCTTAATGGTGCAACGAAGGCAATATGTCTGATCCCATGTCTTTGAGAATCTCTCTTTCATACTGCTTTCAAAATTTTTTAGTAAAGGAAGGTTTAAATAATAAGAGAAGCTTTTACAACCTGGCTCGGTGAATCTGAGCCACGTTGGAATTGACAAAAGTTTTGTTTCGAATTAGTTTTGTACCCATGTGACATGCCGTACCCTTTTCCATGCCTTGCCCAGCATTTTGGCCAAAGATCAGGGGTTTTCAAGCTGTACCCTTCTCTCTTTCATTCAAGTTACATCTCATCCACCTACTTCCTTATACTCCTCGGCATTGACATTTACAAGTTTATAACCATCCTATGATTTTAAAACACAGATTTCATGTGGAAGAATATTGCTAACGTAGTTTAGTTGCCTGGTGATCGTTATTTCAAAGTCTAAAAACCGTGTTTTGTTGCCTGGTGATCGTTATTTCATTTTGTTTTTTTCTTGTAGCTCAACAGTAATGGAAGACAGTCCTTCTATGCTCACAGCCTGACTGTATTTTCTCATCCTCCCTTAACCCACTCATTATGTCTTTCTACCCGAAATAGCTATCCAATTGGGTCTTCTCTGCCAAACTTAAATAGCGCCAGTTTTTGGTAGGAGCTCCTATCTTTGCTTAACTTCCTTCTTGGCATCCCTTGCTGTTGTTGCACGTTTCTCTTCTCCTGAA
The DNA here is from genome assembly GCA_037074615.1 of Leucaena leucocephala. Classification (NCBI taxonomy): domain Eukaryota; kingdom Viridiplantae; phylum Streptophyta; class Magnoliopsida; order Fabales; family Fabaceae; genus Leucaena; species Leucaena leucocephala. The sequence continues at coordinate 40,333 of JAYWLJ010000098.1, read as the reverse complement.
ACCACTTACTAGTTTTGACGGGCTAGCTATTCTGGAGTCTACGGTGCTTTTCATTCATTTCCGCCATGTACTCCTTGATCATTGTCGCTTCCATTCAAGGACTCCAATCTCTTCTCTAGCGTCTCAACCCTTCCTTCCATCCTCATATATAACATACTTTTAACTACCTCCGAGTCCAAATATGTTGGAGATCAATAGTAATGTAGTGTTATTTATCGAACAAAAGGTGGATTAAGCTCTTCTATTCAATCAGACTGATATGGGAGAAATAACACGGGGAATCCCTGAGCTCTTAATGCATGAAATAGCAAAGCAAAAACTCACACCAAACTAATCTCTAGCATTTGAAAGTGTAGGGCTCTCCACTCGCTATCAAGTTGCCCTCTCTCCCTTCTTCTCCACCATGTCCCCCTCTGCCAAGTTAGTTATACTGTCTTTTTCACCCTCCCTCCTTACCTTGTCATTTCTGTCTTCTCCTCCCTTTCAAAGTCCTTAAAGGTTTTAGACCCCGAACCAGCCCAACACCCCAACACCCTTCTTACGCGTGGAATAAGTGACTAGCTACTGGATGAAATGGGTTTTGCTAGGACCTTCATGTTTTGTCCTTTCCTTTGTGGACCTCGGGGAGAGGTGTATGAGACTGTGGTGCTCTTTCCAATATATATATATATATATATATATATATATATATGTCACCGGACCTGCATAATTTCCCGTACATGTTTTAAATTTTATTTTCGCAGGATTGAATTTTAGGTCATAATTCCAATTCATGTTTGCTAATTTTCTTACATACATAATCTATTTTCAGGTTGCATGCACAGGCTCTTACCCTTGCAGCGTTGGCTGGAGCTGCAGTGGTTGAGTACTACGATCACAAAACAGGGGCAAAGGCTGAGAGATATTCAAAATTCCTCCCAATGGAAAACTTCAACTCACAGAAGGATTGATTAATCCTTTATCTGACATCAGTATAGCACATAGGTTTTCGAATGAATTCTAAGTAATAAATGATTGTAGCCAAAGCCAACCCATCACAATTTTCCGGGTTGTTTTTTTGCGGATACTTTATACAAATTGATCCTTTTTTTTTCCCTGTAATCTATACAAATTGATCTTCACATGTGCGTATTTGATAGCATTATAGTAATCTCTATTCGGTTTGACCATTATCCCTAGGGCCAAGGCGGTGCAAAATTCAAATTATAATGAAATTGGATCGAGTAAGATAAAGATTTGGGATGTTTAGTATTGAGAATTTAATAAATCAAACGAAATAAATACAAAAAAATATTCGAAAGTGTCGTGTCTTTTTTTTTTTCACCCGGTTTATCGGAGCTTTACTCCGATTACATCTGGATTTGACCCGCATTGCGCACCTGGCTATAGTGGGTGAGTCTCTCAACGGGAATTTTCTGCGTACGCTAAGACTCGAACTCGAGATCTCGTTTAAGCGATACCGAGCCGCTTACCACTCGAACCAATTCTGGTTGATGTGTCATGTCTACTTGCATAAGTAACAAGGTTGAAAAAAGTTATAAATAATTATTCATTTATTTTAAAATGTAAGTCTTTTAAGTTTGTAATAGTTCGATTAAGAACACAATTAATATGTTATACTTATGTGATATTTTTATAGGTATCCTTGATTCATTTTATAATAATAAAAATAAAAAAATAAATGTTTTCATGTTTCATAAATATTGCAATGAAGTGTTAATGGAATTAACTGATCTATTCGACAATTTTTTTTAATAATACCTGGTTTTAATACGACTCAAATAACTTACAGTTTGAAACTGATATTCTTGTACGCAATAAATATTTAATTCAAAATTTAAAAATTTTACAAATATTTTTTCAAGAGCATAACTATCATTAATTTTTTTGGATTTAAATATCATTCTTCCTTAAAATTATAAGAAATATCAGATTTTTTTTGTCTGATTTTAAAGCTGCACTGACCCATAGTATTTTTAATTTAACTTTCTACATTATGAAAAATATTTATATATTCTAAGTAGTATGTTATTTAAATTATGCCTAATTAAAATATAACTTAATATATTTTTATTTTAATTAATTAATGACTCATATAAAATAATTTATATTTTTTTTAAATCTCTTAATTTAGTTTAGATAACTTTATATTTTTTAAATTAAAATATTTATCTTTTTTAAAAATAAAATTAAATATGATGTTATATTTTGATTTGATAGAAATTTAGGAGGATTCAGGATTAAGGAATATGTAAGTATTTATTCTAAATTGTTTGGTGGAAAAACTTAACTTTTAAATTAAATTAAAATTTGTTTAAATAACAAGACGACTCGTTTCAAGGTTCCACAAATTTTAATTTTGCGGACTCCTAACCCAATATAAGATCAATTAAATCTGAACCCTAATTTTTTCCGCCCTTTCGCTCGAGTCTTTCAAGCCGCCAATCTCCTGCTCCGGCTGCTCTATTCTGTTTTGGCGAGCGGTAAGTTGGTAATGCTCTTTCTCGGTTTTTTCTTGCTTGATTTCGTTGATAACAACTGAAAAATGGGATTTTTATTTCATTTACCCATCATGCCTGCTTTGATTTCGGCGAGAAGCTCATCACAAGGTCTTAGTTTTCTGGATTTAACAAGGTCTTAGTTTTCTGGATTTAATCATTGCATTTGTGATGTGAACCTGCTTGCCTTACGAATCTTCTGTCCAATTTGAAATGGAATCCGGATAATGAATCAGATGGACGAAGCGTTTTCTCCCCTATCTCCGTCCAATTTAACATGACAGTTATTTTAAGGAACTATATATGGCTCCTGTCTCATGATTCTCTTTGCAACTCTATGAAAAAGTTATGCACTTATATGCTGTTCTTTCTTAAGTCGGGGGCAATGTTAATCCGCCACTTAGTTTGAAGTTGTTCTCTTTCAAACTGGGAGGCATGGTCACGCAAGTTTGAAGATCCTTCCTTCAACCTGTTGTACCTCCAGCCTGGCGCCAGACACAAAAAAAAAAAAAGCACTCGTTACTTGAATTTCAAACGCTATTTTTTGCGTTCTGGCCTGCGAGGATAAGTAAAATCGCCATATGAATAAAAAGAAAAAGAAATTGGTGGCATGCTACTGAGGTTGAAGCAAAAATCTTTAAACTTGATGACGGTGCCCCCGAGTTCAAAGAGTGTGGCATATAAATGCAGAAATTATCACGCTATGGTATTTGGTATTTGTTTATGTGGTAAATTTTTAAAAAAATGTCTTTATTGGGAGGGGTGCAGAAATCCAGAAGAAAAATGAGTCGAGGAGGTGCAGCTGCTCCCAAGGGGAAAAGGAAAGGGGCTACTTTCACCATTGATTGTTCCAAGCCAGTGGAGGACAAGATCATGGACATTGCATCTCTTGAAAAATTTCTTCAGGAGAGGATTAAGGTCGGCGGCAAGGCTGGTGCTCTTGGTGACACTGTTACAGTTGCCCGCGAGAAGAATAAGATTACTGTTACCTGTGACAGTAACTTTTCAAAGCGGTAATTTAACTTAATCCAATCTTTATTCACACTATTTTATTTTTAAAATTGGAAACTGATTGTGTAGTTTTGGTTGAGATGACGTCTATTCTCTGAACCTTTAGCTTATATGAGTAGTCTTGCTGAGATAACCATCTATTTTTATCCCTAATTGGAAGGGGACCGGCATCTATTCAAAACAAACCTTGTATTATCAGAATGTGATATGCACGCTCCTATGTTATAGCCCTTGGGCAAGATCTACTCCTTAAAATGTTATGTTTTTTAATCTCCAACTATCTCAATTCCTTCATTTTTAAAAGGTCGTCTTTGAGGTTTTAATTTACAAACACCCGTGTTGATTTCTATGAAATTGGTTCCGCACTTTCTTTAATGTTTCTCTTTTTATACATGTTTCCAGGTACTTGAAGTATTTGACAAAAAAATATTTAAAGAAGCACAATGTGAGGGACTGGCTCAGAGTGATTGCTGCGAACAAAGATAGAAGTGTTTATGAACTAAGATACTTCAACATTGCTGAGAACGAGGGAGAAGATGAAGATTAATCAAATTGATCAGCTTAACGACATAAAGATCTTTTAGCTTTCCCTTTTGTATTGCGCAAAATATGTTTCTTTCTTTACATCAGGGGCAATATAACAATTACGGTTATTGAAAGTTTTGCATTTTGCCATTAATATTGGATTGGAAGGATCTCTTGTACAATTTTGTCAAGCTTCCATGTTTAACACAGATCGACTGTATTGTGCTGGTTTCCATGGATATCAATATATCCGTGCAGTTTGCAGCATATTGGAGTTTTATTATTCATTGCAACTGCCATGGGCATTATCATATTAAATGACCCCGTCTTGTTACCTCATGCCACCTCTTTAATATGCTTCTCATGGGAGTTGCCTCAAGATTTAAACAAAGCATTCTTGAAAAGGTAATATCAATCAATGTTTTTGCTGATATTTTAATGATTTTCATGTTTGTCTGGAAAATGAGGGGAGGGGATGCAAGTTTGTCACAAGATAAATCAATCTGAACGTACGTGATTCCGAATTGCAATTTGATGTGAGCAAAGGGGATCGGATCTCCTGTTTTTTTAATCGTTGGCCTATAGCATGAGTAAAACAAGAGCCTCCAGGTTTTCAGTTCATGGGAAGTTTCTCTGCAATCTCAGGTTCTAGGCCTCGATTATGTGCCCTAGCTATACTTTTCCTCAGCCGAGAGCATATAATCAATTAATCATAGCGCATTTCTTCTATATCATATTTTTATTCAGTGATCGTAGAGGTAGAGGTAATCATGTTTCGATCTTTGTAGGAGCTCTCATCAAATATTTGTTCCAGATTCTCAGTATTTGTAGTCTTGATGCACGATTGTTTCTTCCTAATTTTTCTTCTTTACATTTGCAGGGCACCAATTCCAAGCTTCTCCAAGTCACTGTCACTTCACTGACAATTGTAAGTCCCCAATACGTACATTTAATCCATGCTCCCCTCAAAAAAAAAGTAAAAGAAGGAAAAGAAAACTTTGATTGTGTGTATTGCGTGTTGTTACGTCATTATTTATTCCATCAGAGTTACCATTGCTTGCATTTTAAGGTTCATCTAGTTTGGGAGCAGGGCCTTCCATTCCTGTCTCCTCCACGCACACTTCAATTTCCAATACTGCAACTTCCTCTTCCTGCAAATGAGCTTCCTTCTATGCAACGCTACAAAAAAGAGACAGCATCACGTAGCAGAGACCCCCACTTCCTTAGGCAAACTCCTCTGCCTTCATCATCCTCACGCCATCTCTGCCATATCTTCTCTAATTGCCCTCATAACTCTCAGTCTCCCAGAGGCCAATTTAAGGCCAAGTACTATTTCATTACATCATCTTCTTGTGTCAGATGAGATCAGATTATAGTTAGTCAAGCACTTCAAATGCTCTAGTCAAAACAGAAACTCCTCATCACCACTTCCAAGTAGTATGCTCGTCGTCTATGCAACAAATGCCTTTCAGTTTAATTTTGTTTTTTTAAAAAAACTAAGAAGGGTAAAAATGGGAGGAGAGGGATTGTGTCAACGTACACTTTCCATCAAAGGAAGGGTTCTAACATTCAATATGGCTCCTTTACTTGTAAGGATTGCTCACTTGAAATGCTGTCCCCTCTCTTGAAGCAGCAACATTATAACAATATATTGTTGGCGTCAGAAAAGTAAGATTCAGTTTCATTATGGATATATATATATATATATATGTATATATAGCCACATAGATGTAGGACGCTCATCATGCTTGCGTCATGCCGTCCATTTTATAGTTGAAGTTGAACACGAAGAAAAAGCCAGAGAGGTACGAAGAAGCAATGAAGTAACTCGTATTCAAGGTGAAAACTTCGTCTTCTCGGGGTAATTTAACAATAACGTCGTCTTCGCTCTCTACCTACATTGACATGTTAATTTTACGCAATGCTCCTTTACCTTGTCCATAGGTGATGAATAATGAACTCATTCTGTTAGAGTTAATTAATTAATTTAAATAGATTAAAAAATTAAATAATTAATTTATTCAATTTATTTAATCTACTCAAATTAACTAATTAATTGGTAAAGATATAATAAAGTATAGTTCACGAAGAAAAGTCTATTGAGCATAAATCTTGTCTGTACTATATTTACTTGTGTGCTATGAGCTGTGAGTGAGTTACATGGTCCCACGAGCTTCTTAAACTAGAGTAACAATAATGAAACTCCATTGACTCTCTGGGGGGTTTCTAACGGTGTCTCCAACAATATGACAGCGTCCATCGGAATGCGAACTGGACATTTACTATTCAATGGCCTCCAAAAGGGGAAAAAGAAATGGAGCATTGGCCTAGGCACAACGGCTCGAAAGCTCTGCTTCTTCAGTTAAGTTCACATCCTCTCACTTTTTTTAAACTTGAAATTACAGCACAAACAAGCTAACAAGATTATTCCAAAAATATCCGCTCTTAGGCTAACGCCGCATCCGGGGAGGGGTGCTTCGTGATAATCATATCTTCATTCTGTAGTCTACACATTAAATAGTTTCACCTGGTGCGTATCTGATTTTAACGTCCTTATTGGAATATAGTATGCTGCTCACGTCGCTAATCTCTGACCGGTAACTGTAACCACCATCCATCATTATCTAGAAGTGAGGACTTTGTTGAAACCATGTTGTTTAACAGTAGGAGCAAAACTCTTGCTTCCGGCACAGAGACTCTCACTCTGGCTCAGTGTCTTCCTCATTCGTTCCAAACCAGCCTGCAAAATATCCACTTACATAACAAAATTAGGATCTGTTAATTTCTCTCTAGCTTACATTATGCATGCAATGCAACCGAAAAAAAAAACAAAAGAAAACATCTTGCTGGACAGGAAAGAGGAAGAGCTAGGAAGACAAAACAGAGAAAATGAAACAGCTAACGTTGACTATATAATTACCGACCAAATAGCTGAGATAGACAGCAAGAACAAGGCAGGGAAATCGTGTTGGAGAAGGGGAGCACGTGCATCTCCTCATGAACACCAGCTTAGAGCTGGGTTCTACAGATATGTTGCACGTGCCCTGCTTCTCCAACAGGACCTACCCACCCGCGTAGCCACAGCTCGAGAGTGCTTGAGATTTAGCCAGAGAAGCTCAACCTCTGATATATACGCAGGTTGGGGGGGGGGGGGAGGATGAGAAGTGACAGTGGGAGTGGGAGTGAAAGAAAATTTAAAAGGTTGAGTCTAGGAGTGGACATTCTTTTAAGACTCATCGGAGCCAAGGAAGCAACCCTGAACTACTCTGCACTGTGTGATATAAGACTAATAGTGTGGAGTTATAAAGGAGGAGAGCATGCACTATGGTTCTCCTCCCCCCCACAAAAAAATAATCCATAAATGCGTGAAACATGCATTGCCATCTCATTAATTACATAAAGTTGCTCACGCTTTGTGTGCTACCAAGTTATCTAATAAAATATAAATATATTTCAAGAAACTTAATGAAAACGTTATGATTAAGGAATACTTGACAGGAAAGAATCCACTGTGCGTGTATTAATGTGGGTATAGGGTAATGCACGTTCTTGGGGGAGAGGGCGGGAGTGGCACTTGGGGAACTGAGAGATTGGACTCTGAAATTGACACACGCTGCAGTGAATCTTATTCTTGAGGCTGTTACACAGTGGGATTGAATCAAGATCCACACACATTTCGTTACGTATATAATGGTCAGATTTGTTGGACACTCTGTGCCGCCAAAATGAGCGCCCCTGCTTTCCCGCTCGTTATTCTAACTCTCTAATTTGTCAAGTAGTGAAGTCTGGGGGATGGTAAAAGCAGATTGAGGAATGGGGTTGCGTGTTAGGGCAAAACAATAGTTTAAATGGAAGTGGGGACCCTAGCAGAGGCAGTTCCAATAAGGATAAGATTCAGACTTCACACTTCAACTATGTGTATCGTCTGGAATCACCGTGTCTTGAAAGCTTCGCCGTCATTGTGCCTTCGGTGGAGAGGAAAGATTAGGATGCTCAAACTCTGCTAGCTACTTAACTATAGCTATAGTTCATTATGATTCAGGATAGATATCTTTCTATCCTTCTATAGGAAATAACCCTGATTGAGCCTTTTTTAAGGCATTGTGAAGGAATATCCTTCTGCTAGCATTATAATTGAGCTTTTAATTGGCTTATTTGTGATTATAATTTTTTTTTATACTAACGAGAGCTAACGTCAAAAAATAAAAAGTTTTAAACTATTGAGGAATTTAATCATAAGCTCTCTGAAGTTATTAATTGACACATCTGTATTGGATACGTTTCAAACATAACAGATCTTGATAGACCTTCCTTTACAAGAGCATCTGCCACTTGGTTTGCTTCTCGCGGTATAAACTGTAGTCACAACTCCCACCGTTTGTTTAGGAAGACCTCAATTTTCTCAATTAATAAACTGCTTCTTCGTATGACATTATTTTTCCCCAACATATCAATGAGGTATTTGGCATCTGATTCAAGAATAACCTTCTTAAATCCTCTATCCCATGCAATATATAGTCCTTAAAAAACAACCCACTCCTCAGATTCAACCGCACTACATACTCCAATATAGTGTATAAATCCACAAATCCAGTTACTATTGTGATCTCTTAATAACCCACCACATCCAGCTTTATTATTAGACAGAATCATAACTCCATCTACATTGATCTTAACCCAACCCAGAGGTGGAGGTTGCCAATGCATATTCTCTATAAATGACAAATGCTGAAGATTAGTACAGTTATCTACCTGCATATACTTCTTCCATCCTCGCAAGATAGCCATCTCAGGTTGTTCAGGTCTTATAACATCTGAATTGAAGACAATCCCATTTCTCCATAACCAAAGCTTTCAAATAGCTACTCCCCAAATTAACTTCCAATCAATCTCCATATTGCCCAATTGTCTCTTCAAATTCAAAGCAAACCAATCCGAAAGAGGAGCGGCAAAGAAAGCCGAATGATACCTTGGTAGCAACAGATGAAGCCAGATACGCCTAGCATAAATACAATCTCGCAAAATATGTAATGTATTTTCACGTTCCAAGTTGCAACTCGGACATGCATCAGAAGTTGCAGACTATCTGCTTCTCCAAGTATTAGTCGGCAACCTATTGTTAATAGCTATCCACATAAAAACTCTAATTCGCTCTACACTTCCCCATTTCCAAATGCTTTTGTATACTAGCGTAAGGTTCGTGGAGATATTTTTCTCTAATAGATAATAAGCACTTCTTACTGTAAAGGTCCCAGTCGTAGTAGCGTTCCAAGACAAAAAATAGGACCCGCATCTAGCCTTGATGGAATCATTGAAATAAGCCTGTGAAAAAGAGTACTCGGTACAATACTAGCCAATCTATGGAAATTCCAAGACCCATCCACAACCCAGTCTGCTACTGTGGTCAATTCCTCCTCATTCATTAGAGATCTGAGGCAAACCTGTTTAATCTTCATATCGGGAACTAACCAGAAATCAGCAAAAAAAGTGTGCCAAAGTCCCATCTCTAATAGTCCACTTCATTCCTTTGTCAATGATTTTTTGTTGATCAGAAATAAATTTCCAGAGTGTTGAGTCCCCTTGGTGCGATTCTAACAAATTGTCTTCATTTCTTAACATATATTTTTGCCATAAGACTTCAGCCCATAAACCCGTTGAGCCGGAAATTATATTCCATGCAATTTTTGCCCCAAAAGCCTTGTTCAAAAACCCTAGTCGTTTAAAAATAAGTCCTCCATTTAGTTTTGGCTGAGTCACCTGATTCCACCCGATCGGGTAAAAAGCATGAGTATTTTGACTTCTTCCCCATATAAAATTCCCTTGTAATCATTCAACCTCTCCACAGACAGACTCTGGGATCTTAGCTACCTGTATTGGATACAAAGGGATAGAGCTCAAGACCGATTTAGCAAGCGTAATTAGACCAGTTGTGGACAAAGTATTCTCCTTTTATTTAGCAAGCTTTGATTTCACTTTATCAATAATATATTGAAAAGTCTCTGTCGGTCTCCTTCTCTTGAAAATTGGAAACCCCAGATATCTCCTTATCTCCATAGACACCCCCATCCCGGTAATACCAGTTATCTCCATATGAGAAGCATGTCTGACTTTTAGAGGAAAAAATATGGAAGATTTATTCTTGTTAATACGCACCCCAGAAGCCATACAAAACCTATTCAAACACTTTATCGTACCAATTGCTTGTTCTTTGGTCGCTTTCCCAAATAGGAGCAAATTATCAGCAAATATAAGATGAGACCTGATATCAGCATTCAAGTAAGTAAATGCATTGGAGGGGACATCGAGATTGGGGCAGGAAGCCCATTTGAAACTGGCGTTGGGTTAAAACGATGCCCAATTAGCTCAGTGGGTGGGGAGGGCTCAAAAATGAGAGGCCCACTTGATGAAAAGCCCATATACTAATTGACAAAGGACAACTGATGTGGATCCCTTAAGATTGTGTCCTTAGTGGTAGTGGGTGGGGAAGGATAAAGACGACAAGTCGTGGAGACATTTCTTGTCATAGGAAATAGCCGCAAGCACTGAGAAGTAAATTGGACAAGGGCACTGGGCTCTTCCTCTAGTAGTGGACGTCCCTCTCGTCTCCCCTTTATGTCCTCATCTCAATTCCCATGAGCTTGACTATCCGTAGGGTTAAAACTAAAACTAGCAAGGCAAAAGGGAGAAGAAAATATATAGGCCAAAGAAAAAAGGAATTAGAGTATGTTTGGTATGAGGGAAATGGGGGTGTGGGGGCGGGGGGAAGGGAAAAAATATTATTCAGTCCAATTTAAAGAATTGAGGAAATAAAAAAGACAATGTAAGAAAAATTAATTAAAAGTTTGCTCCTTCATTTCCCCCTTAAAGTTGTCAAAATGGCCGGGCCAAGCCTTATGGGCGTAGCTCATGTGGACGTGGCCCTAAAACCCTTTTATTAAAAAATCCGAATTATATTTGTTTAATTTAAACTAATGGGATTTGATATCAGTGATAAGCAGTTCGGTATCGTTTAAGTGAGATATCGAATTCAAGTCTTGGCGTATGCCAAAAAAATTTGTTGGAAGACTCACCCACCATAACTAGGTGCGTAACGTGGCTCGAATTTGGATATAATCGGAATAAAATTTGGGTAAACCGGATAGGCAACTAAAAATAAATAAATTTCTCGTCATGATCATGCGGCCAAAAATAAGTGCGTATATAATCAGATTAAGTTCCAAAGTATAACCTAAATAATAAAAAGAAGATATAAGTCTTGGTTGTCATCGTCCAAAAATAAAATCTCTAATTTTTAGGGCTTGATTTCAACAACGCCAGGCGGCCTGATAACCGCCCATTCTGGTGGCTCTGAAAGAACACATCAAAACGAGAAAGCGACTGAATGGTTGCCGCCATCGACTTTAATGTAATTTAGGGGCCAGATGGTGACCCCCTAATAGTGAACTAATGGTTTCCGCTTATAATCGAGAGTAAGTTATTTAACCTTTTTTGTTTTGTTGTCGTTGTATTTGATCTTTTTCTAATTCTATATGTTATTACGTTTGTCTGGGCATTCACGTAAAGACGGTGAACCACTGGCCAAAAGAAAAAAAAAATCACGAAACCCTCGCGCTACTTCATCTCGGCATTCACGTTTGCTCACCTAAAACATTAGATCAATTGATTATATATATATATTCCTCTAAGCAATTACGTGGAATAAAATTAATAAAGTAAGCGTTTATACAGGAATATGCAAACTGGGAAGCATCTATAGGGGCCACCATGCTTATCAAATATTATTTGCGTATACTGGGGGTTGGCTGTGTCTCTGCTCTTTGGGACAATAATTGATTGCATCGTCAAATTTTACATCAAAGTTCTCGCAGTGGAATGGAATTTGTCATACCTCCTTTTGACGTGATAAAAAAAAAAAAAAGAAAACGAAGAAAGAAGGGTGATCTGCTGACACGATGTGGCCATCACTCAATAATTCACTTATCTTATAAGGCCAGCTTTTGTAATTCTGGAAAAAACGAAGGGCCTAAGTTTCCCATACCTACGACAGCAAGGGTATTCTGGACCACGAATTTATCTCTTTCGGAAAATGACTGGCCACGTGAGCTCACTGCCTCTGTGAAAATGTCGCGTGTCGCCCTTCGTCTTGAATTCCTCCGATTTATCGGGACCCAGTCAGGCCTAACCTTATCTGTACGTGCTTCCCGATCCAATTGCCACGTCATGCGGTCCCACTCGCATTCTGATCAGCGGCTTAGATGGCTCTTCCAATCAAGACTTGTTCGATCTTTAAGGCCTCGCCTTCATTAAATATCACTTGCTCCTCGTTGTAGCAGTTCTATTCCGGAACCTGGTCACTGGGGTAGCCGATCCGCTGGATCTGCCATAAAACGCTCGATCCTGCATGCCATGGGCCTCCTCGACCAGTTGTGGGATGATACCGTCGCTGGGCCTCGGCCGGATAACGGTCTCGGCAAGCTCCGAAAGCACAACACCTTCAGCTATCGAGAGAGTTCCGGCAAGGGTACGCAAAACTATTGCTATCTTCTGCCGGCGCTGGACATTAGATGTAGATTCTACCTGCCCTATTTATCAGATTAAAATTAAGAGGAATGTGACGACTAGAACTTTACTTGCAATTGACTTAATTTAACGGCTCTTAATCTGTTGACTTTTTCAACTGCAGATCAATTCATGTATTTTGACAGTTTTAAAGAACCCCAGCCCAAGTGATTTGTTGTTGTATAACTTTCGGCTTTTATCAGAAGATTGGGGACAAAGAAACAATTAGAATCTAACTCGATTTTTTTTCTGGAGATAATATCTTCGGAAACGCTCCAGACTGTAGCGTATGTGTGCCTTTTGGTTTAGCAGTAACACGCTAATATGTAGGGTGTTTCATCTGTCAGGATCAGACGCCGGGAGCGTGAGATCGTACGGTGACGAGTCCTCGGAGGAGGCGACGAGAGTAACACGCAGTATCATGATCGTGAAGCCTCCGGGGTACCAGAGTGGATCGCCTCCGGTTTCGCCGGCTGGGTCTACTCCGCCGGTCTCTCCGTTTTCCGGTAAGGTCGTTACTATCTTCTCTTCATCATCGCTAGTAGAATGTGTAACGGGATCCTGATATGGAATTGCCTTGCCATGAACCTCGAGGGTCGAGACCATGCGGCTTTTACCGTAGCTTGGTAACGGGAACGATGATCTAGTTCAGGGGGTAATTTTGTCATTGTGTGCTGGTGGCCATCTTTTGTCGGGTAGGGATGATTAGGGTGATGACTAAGGAGTGTTGGGTGCATCATGTCGGAATGGTCACTTTTTATTCGTTTTTAATTTTGCCTAATGGATAATGACTCGCCTGATGAGCGTATCCATGTGTAGGCTCAATTATATCCGCATTATAAATTATTCGTATTTAATATTCTCCAGGCTCTAGGAGTAGGTGTTAATTGGGGTCATTTCATACCTTTCATGGTTGTTATAATTGTCCTGTTTAGTATTCAGAACTGGCCATATATTTGAAATTGAAGTAGCCTCACAGTGGGGTTAAATAGCTTTTAACTTTGTATTGTGAGAGGTGTGTGCGCTTTCCGTAATTCATACATTAAAAAAAACGGGGGCTAATGATGATGTGTGGTTTCAGGGGTTAGAGAGCCCTTCCGGTTCCGAAGGAGGTCGGCATCGGATGCGTACGAGAAGAGAGGCCAGAACAGATCAAGCCCTTCTTCTCCTTTCGATGTCTGAGAAGTGACGGAAGCACACGAAGATGTACGTTCTGTTGTGTGTTGCCGTGGATGTGTTCATTTTTGTGTTAGATGTGTGCACGAGAGACGCAGTTGTGCGGTGGTTTGTGAAGCGTTGGTGTTGTGATCTATGTGGGTGCACGAAGAGGTAGTGTTAAATAGAGTATTATGTATTTGTGTATATGGTGCCTTTTCGTGGGTTGGTGCGTTCTGTTGTAGATTTTTCTCGTGCCTGTAAGTTTTTGGGCCTGAATAGATAAGATTCTGCTGGGTAGTTTCTCGATCACTCTCGAGTTCATGTTGTCTTTTTCATGGTGGAGCCGCTGGGGGGCCCATCTCATAAAATATTGAATTTCATATGCCGGACGGTCGGAGGATTCCATGAATCAAGGCAGTAATAAGAAGAGCTTCGCACTGCCAATAGTTAATTTTAAGAAATCTAAATCCTACCTCCTTAGTCCTAACGAAGTGGTATTATTAATAGGCTTGCTGGAAAATTTAATTACTATTGTCGGTAATGTCTCTCTGAAGGGGGATGTAACAGTGGAGGAAATTGCAATATGTAAGTCCCAGTCACGATGAGGTGAAGAACCTTTGGCTCTGTAGTCTTTGACGATAAAATTAAACGCGTGAATGGGCAAAATTACCCTTACATTAAACAACGACTGGCCATTGAAAAACAGCTATGAAGGAGTGGACTTGTAGAGAGATAAGATAAAAGAGAGCTTGCGACGTGGGGGCTAAATTATAGGTTTTATGTGTTTAAATTTATGTCAAAATAGCTCTACTTAATATTGGTATCATTTAGAAAGAAATTTTTTTTTACTCTGCCCATAGATTAACTTCTTTCCAAAAAAATTTATAATAAAAAAAAAAAGAAAACTAACCCTAGGTTATACTCATATGTCTTTAATATATAGAATTTAATTATCATAAATATAGAATATACTTTTTAAATTTATTAATTTTTTTAAATTATCTCTATTAATATTTCTTAAGAATAATCTTAATATTAGTATTACCTAAAAGGAAAAGAGATTTTATCCTACTCTTAGATTAATTTCTTTCTAAAATTTTTTATAACAACAAAAAGAAGAAGAGAAAACTAACCCAAGTTATACTCAACTGTCCTTAGTATATAGAATTTTAATTATTATAAATATAAGATATATTTTTTATATTTATTAATTTTTTTTAAATTATCTCTATTAATGCTTGTCAAGAATAATCGGAGAAATAGAGGGTGTTAAGAAATATAACAAAAGTATTTTAAAAAAAATATTTCATATTAACTAACTTAAATTATAAGATTGTTTTAAAAAAATACTCCATATCAATTTATTTAACTAATTTTTTTAATATAATTAAATTAGTTAAATATATTTTATATTAAAAATTGGAGTACTATAGTACAAAAATTAAATATTGATAGATCCCTTTAATTTCGTTAAATAAATTCGATTTTCTTAAGGACTGACTCAACTTATGAATATTTAAACACCTGAGATCCATTGATATGAGATAAAATTTAGAAAATTTGTCTGTATTTATTTGTATAGCATGGATTCTGTAATTTTTCATATTTCATTGACAAGTTCTTCTTTCATTTATTTTCCAGAATTTATCATTGAGGAGGCAAAGGACACCTTGATTCGCATGTTCATATTTTAAGATTTTTAATTGTCCCTGTCTAACTTAGAAGGTGCTGGTTTGTCATTCTACCTTGGTAAAGAGTCTTTTCCTTCCCTGATTTCCCGATAAATCTGCTCAAGAATTCGATCAGACTAATTTCATAAAATATATGTCTAACACCCGAACACACGTTTAAGATTGAGCTCAGACTTCTTTCTTGTTTTTTGGATCCCCCACCATAACAGGGCAGCAACTTCAGCCATGAACCGTTGATGACAGTATTAAATCACCCGCTGACTCTTTGTTATTTGTTTTTACCAGCGACTAATTGTCTTAATCATTTGAATTCAGTGAAACTATTATTTCCAATATTAATTGTTTAACACCATAGTTTAAAAACAAAATAATGTCTGGTAAAAAAACAAATTAAGTGATTCTTATCAAGAAAATAAAATTAATGACAATCAAACATTTCAATGAATCAAAGCAAGAACGAGGAGTTATTTCTGTTCGTAAAAAAAATGACAAGATGCCTTTTCAATAACAAAATACTAAATTTATGAAATACTTCTAAAATGGAATTGCTGTGTAAGTATTTGCGTGTAAAGAGTGTTAACTACGATCACACTCGTTCAGTTCTCATCCTCTGGGAACGACCTCGGAATCGCCCACCCCAAAGCCTCCCTCGTTTGTGGATGTAGGGGTGGAAGAGCTTGAAGCCTTGAATAGAGAACCACGGACTTTTGTGGATGAAGGCAATTCTGTCCCCCCAAATTTACTAAAGAACCCGGGATCTTATTGACATTTTGAAATTTTATGGCCTTTATTTTTTTTTATCTGTTGTCCACCCGATTCATCGGAGTTTTACCTCGGCTGTATCCGGATTTGACTCGTGTCACGCACCTGACTATGGTCGGTGAGTCTCCCAACAAAAATTTTCTGCATACGCTAAGGCTTAAACTCGAGACCTCGTTTAAGTGATACCGAGTCACTTACCACTCAGATCAACCCCTATTATTTTAAAGGCGGGCTTTATTGGTCATTAAATAGATATTAATAAGGGTCCTTCCGAAAAAAGGCCGCTAACCGGGCCAACCCAAGTTCTCCAGTGCGTTCTGCGATCCCTGTGGTCTGGTTTTAGTCTTTCCCCGTGTCCAGCCCGTTAAAATGGAAGCTATGCCATAATTTCCCGGCACTGTTGCCGGCTTGCAGTCGCACTAGAAACCCGTGGACACGGCGAGCAATATGAATTACGGGTTTCTGATCTTCCTGCTCTTTTTTCACCCTTTCCTTCTCCTCTCCTTCGGTGAGATTCTCCATACGAAGAGTTTGATCTTCTACAGATTTGCAAATTTCTCATCATTGGTCTTTTCTGTTGTTTCTTATGTGGGGTCGCAGTAGTTGAGTATTTAAGGATCTGGGCAAGTCTTTAAATTTGATTTTCACTTCTCTGTTTTTTTTTTTAAATTTCTTTTACGTGTGCGGACCGTCGACCGTAGGTATAAGAATTTCTTTGCACGCTATTGAACTCGATTTATATAGATATTTTTAGGGCGCTATTGGTCTATGAAAAAAGCAGACTTACCCCAGCATCACATTAACTGCTGTGCAAGGTTCAGTTGTCTTTGTGTAGACCGAGAAAAAGGATCTCTTATTGGAACCGATTGTTTGCTATTGCTGTTGATAAAACTTAGAGATGGTTTGTAAATACTCTAAGTGCTGATCCTGTTTGAATTAACGATAGCCTTAATCTGTTAGGATGAACAAATGTTGCCTGGACCGTCATTTATGCTGCAAATATGTACTCACCTTCACATATGGAGCCCTCTCTGTTTGTCCAATCGCTCATAAAGTCAGACATGGACAAATACTGGTTACCTTTGTCTGTGCTGCTCAGCTTGACTTTTCGCATTCTTCTAACTTCAAGGACAAACTGCTTTTGGCTAGAGCATGCATATAGATTATGATGTAGTGATTGTAAAATTTATGCAAAATGGTTTTACAACCCTTTTATTATTTTATGCAGCTAAACCGAATGGAGTATGTGTTTCTCAAGGTGGTCGTTTTCCACCCTTCACATCAGAGGGGAAGCCTCCCAAAAAAGGACCCAAAGATTTGACCCTTTGCAGGGTTTTTCGCAAAAGAACTTGCTGTGACATAACCCAGACTTATCCCGCTCTTCTGGCTGTAAGGAAGCTTGCATCTACTGGGGAAGCCAACCAGGAGTGCTTGGGCTTATGGGAATTATTGGAATGTTCCATATGTGATCCACGCGTTGGCGTTCAACCTGGACCTCCCCTTATATGTGTATCATTCTGTGATAGAATTTACGAGGCATGCTTAAATGCTTACTTCTCTATGGATGTGAAAACACAGGTGTGTGGGCAACTCTCTTGCCATATTCTTTAAATGCTAACAAAAGAGGAGGTGATTTGGGTTTTTCCATAAATTAAGTTGTCTTTAATCTTTATCGCAGCCGTTTAATCTAGCTGCAGGGTGTTTTATTTTAAAAGGAGGTTATGCTTCATGCGTTAGGATGAATTTTTAGACTATGGTTAATAATTTATAATGGCATGTTGTTTAATTTTAAATCACCTTCATCTAGTAACTTGAGGGGTCTCTCTGTGTGTGTGTGTGTTTGCTTGCTTGTTTTTCTAGTATCAGAATCTGAGATTTTAAATATCTCCCTATGTAAGCTTGACAAAATCCATTTTTTGGATTGACTTTACCTCCCAGATTGTAGCACCTTGCGGAGTAAATGACTTTGTATGTGGTAGAGCTGCTGAATGGGTCTCCAATGGTACAGATCTTTGTCTTGCTGCAGGTTTTCGAGTGAAACCATTTGATAATGCATATATTAGCACCCAAGAAACATCTTGTTATGGTGACATAACCAGTCTGGATTCGGTCGCTGAGTCATGGAAGGCTTCACAGTTTGGGGTGACCCAGAGAGGGGACAGATTGAGGGTGTTTGAAGATTTCCCTCAATGGGTGAGGCAAATGGCTTTCAGTGAAAGAATTTCTTGGGCTATCGGAGGGATGGTTCTAACAGCAGGATTGGTGTTCATGAGGTCAGAATACTACTTGCTTCCTGTGAATGAGTGGCTACTAGCCACACATTGTCTTGTGACTTAACATGCAAAAAAAAAAAGTACAATTCATTATTATTGATATAATTTCATGAGTTTTGACCCTTTCGTAATTGATTGTAGTGTTTCAAGCCCATGTTATCTTTCTGGTTATTTCTCTTTACTCATAACAACTTGTTAAAGGAGTCGACATTCATCTCTCCGGCCCTGACTGGATATACCAAATTGAGTTTACATGAATGGATCTGGATTTTTATATCTTTATCTCATACTTTTCTGTCTTTGTAGTCCATTCATTAAGACTACTTTTATTCTTGGAATGTCATCTATTTTCTACTGACGTCCATATACTGATCATGCAGTAAAAGGCAGAGCCATAACCAACGCCAAAAGCTAGCAGCTATAAGACGAACTGCAAGAAAACTGGAAGGCAGGATGGTGGAGCAACGACCTTCTAGTTCTAGTGCTCAGGAAAATAGGAAGAGATTTGCTAGATGAATGTTTAGTTGTATGTTTTATATCATAGCTGTGTGCTATTTTTTAGGTGAATCTTGAGTTTGTTTTTATAATAATTAAGAGAAAATACATACATGATATTTTTATCTCGTTCTTGATTCTTCCTGTTTGTTTATGGCTAACCTCATCTGTAGAAGTGCCAATTCAAAGTCATGTTATTAAAATGAGCTACCAATTCAAAGTCATGTTTATACTTAGGGTAGTCGAGAACCTAAACATTACACTTTTAAGTTTTATACTCCTTTTTTTTCCGATAGTAAAGTTTTATACTATAATCAATACCACCTTGTTTGAATTGACCAAGATAGAAAAAGAGCAAAAGGATTTGTATAATTCAGACTAACGCAATAGATATTTCAGAATGTTAAATAAGTGTGTGTTTTCTTCAGAGTTTGAAATATGGTCGAGTGTTTTAGGAACCGAGATTCACTCGGCGATCACTTGTGAACATACATTATATCAAATATGGAACTCTGCTCTCACAAAAGACCTGTTAAATTGCCAAATAAGTGACCAAATGGTGTATAATCGCACCAAGAATGGCAGAGGAGGTTCTGGTTTACAAAAAAGTTTTGGAGGCACTAGATCATTGCCGTTGTTCAACTCATAAAGCTGGGGAAGCCTCTCCTTTGCCAAACTCAAAGGGACCACTTAGCTATGTTAGATTCTTAAAGGTTCTGAACCCAAGCTCGCTGCCACATGACTTGTACTTTCCAGCATTTGAAGGTTGTCAAAATAGATGCGTGAGACGTCATTCAAAATCACATACAAGAATTACACCAGCATATTCATCATATATACCTTCTTAAGATTTGCCTTCGACGAACCAGTTCCTCAGTCAATCGGCTTAATGATCTTGAAGGAACATACAAGGGATTCTTCAATGCTCAGCAATGCGTCAACATTGTCGAACTCCCCTCTATAGTTTGGAGCAGAAAATATAGTGACTAGCCTTTGGTTAGCCAAAAACATATATCCTTCCTCCACCACCTATAACGTGTATTTTGCAGAGTATAAAGAGAACTAAATCAGGATTATTTGGATTATTTTAGCGGTTCCAAAGGTCCTTATTATCTTTGCTAAGTCAAATGTCTCTCACTAATGCCAAAGGGTTAGAACCTGATGGCAGGGATTTTTGAATATTGTGATGAAATAGAAAAATAAGAGTAGCAGAGACTGTTAAATTAGCTTGATGAGAAGAGAGGAGTTCACCTGATGACCTCGGCAAAGGAGGTCGAAGTCATTTTCATCCAAAAACTGAGTGACTACATCAGCGCCAAAAATGCTCGAGATGCCTCGGTTACTATCTGCCCAGCCCTCAATGTTAGAATCAGGATCAGACCAAAGTAGATCACTGAGCAGACCATTGTCCGGAACATCAGTAGGCCTTGAAATTTCCCTTATCTGATCCAAGTTTTTCAATTCTGGAGAGAGGCTACCGTGCATACAGAAATTTTTGCCATCAATCACTGCATCTACTGGCAAACAGTTGAAGCACCCAGTAAATATATACCACAGGCTGACATGGAACCTCCTTTTACATTCATCATAGAATCCATATATCCGATTTATCTTTGCATCTTCGTGGTGTCCTCTCAACAGGTAAACTTTGTTAGGATATCTTACTATGTAGGCCAAAAGCAAACATATTGTCTCCAAGCTTTGCTTTCCTTTATCTACAAAATCCCCTAGGAACAGGTAGTTTGCAGCAGGAGGGTGGCCACCATATTCAAAAAGCCTTAGTAAGTCTCGGTACTGCCCATGTATATCACCTGCAACAGAATTCCAATATCACAATGGAATTTGGTGAAAAGCATTGCGAATGATATCATCCAGTAAGACTCAGAGAGCTGCACTCGTTCCCCTTCTTTGCCTTCGAGGAGCCTGCGAATGATATCATCCAGTACGGCATTGTGGTCTTCTTCTTCTTCTTCAATCTACCACCTGGAGAGGCAGAAACACGAATAGTGCAATTCCGGAGACGCTGTAAAGTTCAAACAAATTGGCCCCACAAGACGGGAAAGAAATAAGATCGATAAAGAAAATTGAGGGTCAACCAACAGAGCCATAGAAGGCAACAAAAATTATAAGAATAGGAACCGACTGGAAAGATACGTAATTCCTAGCGTTGGAAAAAAAAAGAGAAAAGAAAGATATGTAATTCCAAGCCAATGAAATCAACCTTGGCAGAACTTTCCGTTTTTTATTTTATTTTTTCAAATTCCACCTTATCAAACCATTGGGCCCGACATTTTGTAGGCTATGGTCTATATAAATTTTTTAAATTATAATGATTTCTTTAGTATAGAAAATTGTGACTAGGGTAACTGATCAACTCTATTTTTTCTCCTTTCCTAACCAGGCACTAAAATTCCTTTTTTGCATATGATTAGTTTTGTTTTTTAGAAACCAGATTATATCCCATAGCTTAAATGATTAGTTATTAATTAATTAAAGGATAAATATTGGAATCACGCCAGTCGTCTGTTGGGCCTATACGCAGAAGGCGGTCCAAATTTCCATGATGGGCCTTGATCATTGTGTGAGGCCCAATAAGTTGGCTGAAATGAGGCTTGATGACCAAGCGGCCTTTGGTGCGCCGGTGGCGAGAGCAGCGGATGCATCTCTGTCCAGTCGCCACCATCTTCATTTTCTCTCAAGCTCGTACAGATTAGATCATTCGTGCTTAGAGCCCTCCGATTTCATATAGAACGTTTCTTCTTTCATTTGGAAAAACGTCGGAGACCTCCGTCTCTGCTTCCTGTTCAAGATGTTCAAAAAGTATGCTCTTTTCCTCATATCCTGCACATCTGCACATAGTCTAGTGTGTTTTTGGTTTTTTGTTTTTTCCACTTGTTGCTTTAGTGATACCTTGAGGTACCCAGTCTCAATCACTATGTATTTTTATTTTTTTCAATTCTATTTAGTTGTTGCGAAGGGAATGTAGCGACACGTTTATTTTGTTTTAACACAATTGGACCGTGACTAGTGAGTGCCAGTTTACAATTCATTTTTTGGGAGGATTATATGGTATCAGAATGGACGAATCTATCGGGGAGGGAGCTAGTTTGCCATAGGGATTGGGTTACAAACTCTTGATATTAGCATAGGCCATCGGATCCCAATGCTCACCAGAACTTCGATTGTGTTTGAAGAGACTGATATCCTGTTCTCGCCCCCAACCCCTAATGGATATGCTATGCCCCAATTCACAGTGCTCTATTTCGTCTTTTAAAATTTTCCTATGCTCTAGTGATGGGTATAGCTTTCTGTTTCTTGTGAATAATTCTTCAATGAATTACTCTGAATCTAGAAATTACATACATAACCATTCAGATTCTCATCAGAAGACGTGTCTGCACAAAACCAAGTGAAGGCATCTGTTCAAAGAAAAATACGACAAAGTATTGCAGAAGAGGTGCTGTTACTGTTGGCCCAGAAATTTGTCCACATTTGCTTTATCACGGGTATTATTAAGTTTATTTTTGCATATAATAAAATAATCAACTCATCACTCTTTTGCAGTACCCAGGACTTGAACCAGTTTTAGATGACATTCTTCCAAAGAAGTCCCCTCTTATAGTTGCTAAATGGTATGCGATAAAATTACTTTCTTTCTGTATTTTCCTCAGTCTGCTTTTCCACTCATCGCTGCACTTATGGTTATTAACTAATTTTTTTTTGCCTTGTTTTGTAGTCAGAACCATCTGAATCTTGTTCTAGTGAACAATGTGCCTTTGTTCTTCAGCATCCGTGATGGACCGTATATGCCCACCTTACGACTTCTCCATCAATGTAATGTCTAACTTTTTTTTGAACATTTTTAACTTGTAACAGCGCTATTTCTTTTGGTATGCGTTACACTTTAATAGGGACGTGTTTGAACCATTCTAGAATACATCTCTTCGGGGAACTGGTATACTGACCAAGCTTATATAAAAATGGTGATCGGTTGGTTTCTCCAACTATACAGCTGCACATCAAAGGCTGTGAAATGAAGCAGCTTCTGATTGATAACCACCATGAGTTATGTGTGAATGGTCTAGGTTGGAAGGTCAGAAGGCAGATTGACATGTGGTGACTTAGGGCCTTCTGTTCTTGTAGGATGTTGGAGTTTTCCTGGTTAACCCTTGTTCAGACTTATGAGTCTTTTTGTGTGGTAGTATAGTAGTGTTCGCATCCGCTAGTTTAGTCAGTTATCCTGACCAAGACAGAAGTGAACTCTGGGAAGATCGTATGGTTCCAGGGTCAATCAGATTTGATGTTTGCTTCTTAGATTCCTATGTTCTCATTTTAAGTATTTCCTACTATATGTATTTTGCGTGCCCTTTAGTCCTATGATTATTTCTAAGGTCATTATAGTGTTTAAGGTAATGGGCATCGGGAAGAGGGTCTTTATTTTTTATTTTTTTTTGGGGGGGGTGGATGTGGGGAGTGGAACAAAATCATGACTTTTATTGCTTCAACCAAAAGCATTTATAGAGTGATGAGGGAGACAATATATGCTCACGGATGTGTGCTATGATTATTTTATATTGACTTACAGATCCTAGTATAATGAAGAAATTGCAAGTTGACCGAGGTGCAATAAAATTTGTCTTGGCGGGCGCCAATATAATGTGTCCTGGTCTCACATCTCGTGGGGGTCTTCTGGATGAGGAGGTGGAAGCGGAATCCCCTGTGGTGCTGTCTCAATGACACTCTAGTTTGTTTAATATTGTTATATAAGAACATTTTCTATTGCCTATTTGTTGACTTTTAGCGCATTACTTACTTGTCTGATCTTAGGCAATCATGGCTGAAGGAAAGCAGCATGCTCTTGCTATTGGCTTTACAAAAATGTCTGCAAAAGACATGTAAGGAACGTTATCCTACTTTACTTTCTTGCTCACAGAAATGTTGGATGATATAAATAGGCAGTGTTTCTTCTTCCCGACTACAGTCTACTGGATTTTTTTTGGTTGGCGCTTCACCGACATGGGTGATCAGATCAATAAGAAAAGAACTTATATATATATATAGTGTTGCCTGTCAACAAAAAAAAAAGGACTTTATTGGCTTATTCTCAAATTAGAAAATAGTGTGCCAGTCTGTGTAGTATGGAGTTAATTATTTTATATCAATGAAGATTTTGATTTTGATAACTGTTAGAATGTCACACAACTCTTCTGTAATTTGCGAGTGTCTTAGTGGGGCCGGGGTGGATTTGAACATGGTATGAAGCTAAAGCTTGAAGCTGGAATTTGATTTTTCCTCAGGCCAAAAGAATGAAAACGGAAATAAGGAATATGGTCTTTACTGTCAATTAAATACAATGTTGCATGTATTATGGTCAACTCTCTAGCGTTTGGTTGTGCATATAGAATAAAACTTTCAAGATGCAAATGCAGAAATACAGAGAAGTTATAGCTTGCTTGAAGTTTCTTTTTCTTGCTGAAGAAGTTCAATTAATTTTCAGAAAATCAATTAACAAGGGAATTGGGGTCGACAACCTGCATTATCTCAATGATGGCCTTTGGAAGGTATTATCTGATTACGTACTTTGATTTTAATCATTTTAATGTTATATTTAGATTCTTTGATGTAGCAATAAATACTTTGACATTTATTTTGGTCTGAACTTATAAATCCGGGTTTCTTATGCATCCTCCACCCGTTCTTGCTGTGCTAGATGATAATATCTTCTCTTGCGAAGACCAATATAATGTAGTTTTCTCTCTCTAAACTATTTTGTAGATGGAGCGGCTCGACTGAAGGTGTTCTAATGGCTGTTGCAATGCCAACTGTGTACAATGTGATTTAATGCTCTGTGTTTAAAGCTTTCATGTGCCTGGAGATTGATCCTGGGCTACGAATCAGGCGCACATTTGATGATTCATTTTCTTGTACCATGTAAAGAGTATTTAAAGTTTTACAACTTCGTACTTGGTTAAATTGAAGCCATCCGAATCTCTTTTTTTTTTGGGTGAGTAATGGGGCTTACGGCCTAACAAGTTGCACGTGAAAAACGTCAAGAAGGTGAGATGGGATATTTTGATGCATGCATCGGCAAGTGGCCCGGGTCGCTAGGCTTGGAATGGGCCCCAAAAATAACTCCCCGGGGTAAAATCTTTAAATGCTGTCCTAGTAAGTGTTTTGTGAGTATTAAACCCCCTAAACTTAAAGCAATGATTATTTATGATTTTAACATAAAAAAATTAGTATATTTATTTTAAATGGTAAGTCTAACTTTCTAGAAAATAGAAAATTAAACTAGATTCGCATAAATTTTCCACCAACTAAAACTTTCTAGGAAGATACTTCCCACGAGTATTTGAATATTTTAAAAATTAAATTAGCCTACATCAATTGAAAACAAAAAAAATCAATTGTTTGGTTGGCAATAAGTAGAAGGGGGAGGTATTTTCAAGAAGTAATGAAATCCATCTTGCTTGAAGTTAGGGCTCACTTTCTTCATAATAATTAGGAAATTTGCTTCTTTTTTTTAGTACAAAAATTTTTAAAAAATAGTTGGGCTTATCTACGATCTAAAAGTATTAGGGGTGTTCATAAAGCCTAAGGCCCGGTATGCCCACCCGAGCCAGCGAAAAAAAATGCCCAGCCCAGCCCGATAAATATAGTGCAGGGCTGGGCATCGGGCTGTAAAATATAGCACATGCTTTTTTCAAGCTGGGCATCGGGCAGGGGGTACCCTGCTCTGCCCATGAGCATCCATTTTTTTTTATTTTCTCCCTAGATGCTACACTTGGAAGGGAGAATATGATAGTTACTGGTGACTAAAGAGTCATTTTAGAAATATAAGTAGTTAAGTACGTAAGTTGTATCTTTTAATATTTATAACTATATTGATTTTTTAACTTTACTAATCATAATACGATTACATTATAAATTATAATTATTGTTTTTAGATACTTCATCATTGTCAATATTTGGAAAATTGATGTAAAATTGTAATTATAAACTACTTAGACTTCAATATTTTTTTATATGCAATGAATTTTAAGACTTTAATTATTATCTTTTTGTTACCTTATTTTTAGTGGATTATAGATATTATTTAACTCTTGAAGACATATGAATATGATATTATTTTAGAAGTTTATAATTGCAGATTTTTTCCACAACATAAGCATGGCATCACAACTTGGGCATGCCCAGCCCACCTACACCCAGCCCGCCCATGCCTAGCCCAAAATGGTTAGGGCTTTTACCGGGTGGGGCTGGGCATCGGGCTGCAAAATACAGCCCATGCTTTTTTCGGGCAGGGCACCAGGCAGGGGGGTTGCCCTGTCCAGCCCTGCCCATGAATACCCCTAAAAAGTATGGTGGAGTTTCTCTTCCTCTTATGTGATATCAATGTCGGACAAGGTGAGCTGTGCCTCCCTAAGTGCCGCAACTGAAATCATAACAAAGTGATATTTTTCAGAGGTCGAATACGTTCTAAATAGTTATATGTCTATCCCTTCGCTAGCACGGACAATGGGTAGGAATGCTTGTTAATTAGAAGGTTATACTTCCACCATATTTTGTGTTTCAAGTAAAAAAATAATAATATAAAGAGATCAGTATCCAAAAAAGGACGGTGGATGGAAGGCATATAAAATCATAAATTAAACCACGAGACATGGCAGCGGAAATGCGAACACATGTAATGGATTTTATAATACACAAAACTAATTAAGACCTCCCAGTAACCTACTTCACATCATCCTAGATTACGCCCACAAAGAGTATCGATGAGCAGCACAGTATCGCTAAGAACAATGCTATTCTCCTCCATATCAGATTGTAACACTTGTTGAGTCCCGTTGATGGGCTCACTGCTTAGTTAGTAACTTCCAGACAAATAGGTATGGGCTCACTCTAACAGGTCCAACTTTATGAAATAGATGGGTCGGCCCAGATCCGTCAACACCTGCGAGGCCAGGCGAGGCGCTTCCACAAAACCCTACCTCTTTGTGCCTCTTCCCAATTTATATTTCGGCAGTAGTAGCGTCGTTCAAGCTGAGCAGAGAGGGAGCTTGTTATCACCCAAGCCGCAATGGTTCATTCTCTTACTCATCCGTGTTTCTTTGTCCATTCTTCGTTCTTTGCCCTCTTTCCCTGATTTCCGATGTTTTTCTTTCTTTGCCATTTGTTATACAGGGTATCGATCTTAAGGCTGGCGGTAAGAGCAAGAAGACCAAAAGAACTGCTCCCAAGTCCAATGATATCTATCTCAAGCTCCTGGTTAAGGTCTCTATTCGATCCCTACTCTTTTCTAGTGGAATTTATGTATCCTATATTCTTAATTTTCAGAGAGAAATTTATCAACCATTTATTGTCTCATAAATCTGTTACTGCCGATTACGTGGATAGTTGTTAGAGTATACGGTGATAATCTGATGGGTGTATTTTTACGATGATGATAAATGTGATCCCAGCTCATTATGAGGCCTTCGTCATTTGAAGGCCTGGGAATAGATTTATCCACATTTGTCTGAGCCTGGAATAACTCGCATTTTATTTCATATTTTGTGATCATTTTTCTATAAAATGGAAAGCTGATTGGACTTTGTTAACACAATGCGGTGGCCAGGTTTTCATTTGGCTTAGAATACACGAGAAGAGTTTTGGGCATTGATTAATTATTCCACTTATATATAGACCCTAGCTCCTATAACTGAAATTCACTCGTCCAATTTTCATACACCTTTTTGTAAACCAAGTTGGGGACTATCTTGTCGATACTAATTACTGAGCGTTTTATAGTTTTATCTGATCATCTCTATGGTGTAAACTTTTTTTAACATTTTCAATTCTTGTTTTGATGGAAATGTTATACTTGTCAGAGATGAAAGGTTCCCTATGATGCCTTGTTAAACCATGCTAATGCTGATATCAGATGATTTATGCTTATAGTTTATACTGAGGGAACCATTACTCTTTCTTAATTCCTTTTCTACCTTCCACGATTGTGTGTCAGCTTTATCGCTTCCTGGTCCGGAGAACTGGTAGCAATTTCAATGCTGTGATACTTAAGCGCTTGTTCATGAGCAAGGTTAACAAGCCTCCACTTTCTCTGTCAAGGTTGATAAAATTTATGAAGGGAAAGGTTAGATATCAAAGTCTCGTTAACTTTTATGGTTTAATTAATTCGTAGTAGTTTCCATTAATTTTGTGCTGAAATTTCTGTGTAGGAAGATAAGATTGCTGTGATTGTGGGCACTGTGACTGATGATATAAGAGTTTATGAAGTACCCGCATTGAAAGTTACAGCACTCAGATTCACGGAAACAGCACGAGCCAGGATAGAAAAGGCAGGTGGTGAGTGCTTGACATTTGATCAGCTTACTCTTAGGGCCCCTCTGGGACAGAACACGGTATGTTGCAATGTCACTATTTTCTGAATTGTTTGCTTTATGTAATATCCATAGTGTTTTTGTCAAGCATCTCATTAATAGTATTTTTATTTTTAACCGTGAATTTGTATTTATTTATTTTTCATTTCTATGCGTAGACTTTCTTATATCTCTATAGGCTGTCACATGGGAATCATAGTAGCGGTTATTTTGTTTAGTTTGTTGGGTCCTTTGTGTTATTTAGAAAGCTGCTTATATTTTGTTGGAATTGCTGATTGAGTGGATGTCTCAATAGCTATCTTCTAAGGATTAACATATTTTTGTTGACCAATGGAATGGTATTGATTTTATTAGCACAAAATCCCTCTTGTTCATTTGTATTTTAATTTTGATGTCGTTGCTTTCAAGATATCTGACACTCTTTTTTTAGCTACCTTGTCTCTCAATCCCCCATTGCACCAGCTCTCTATGTTTGTGCAATTGTGTTGTAGTTTAGTTGGTTGAACAAGTTTGGAAATTGAGATTTGTCTGTTGTTGGACGGTAACTTTCATCAGTAAATTTTGGAAGCAGGTCCTTCTTAGGGGTCCTAAGAATGCTCGTGAAGCTGTGAAGCATTTCGGCCCTGCTCCTGGTGTGCCACATAGCCACACCAAGCCTTATGTGCGATCTAAGGGAAGGAAGTTCGAGAGGGCTAGAGGAAGGAGGAACAGCAAAGGTTTTAGGGTTTGAGTTTATCTTAGTTATTTATTCTGGATAAGGTGCTCCGTGACTCCGAAAGTTCAAATTTTTGCGATATTATACGAGCTTAAGACAAATTTGATGTTATTCAGTTATGGATGGTGTATGAACTTTTATGCCTTGGTCTCCTAGATTTCTTCTTTAGTCTGTATTTTTAAATTTCCTTTCTAGTATTTTTTATGGAATTTTTTAGATGCCTTGGTGATGAGCTCAATTTTTATCATCAATTCTGTGGTGGACTTGTAGCCTTTAAATGCAACACGGTCCAAACATCTTAGAGTTAGGCATGCTCTTAAATGAATCTAAATTCGCGTGGTACTGAGCCGGATGTTAAACTGGGGAATTGATAAATCGGTGTACTAGTCATACTCGAGAAAAAAAAAACTACGAGAAAGTTAGGATATTATGTTTTGGATGCTTATGTGTTCATAGTATTATTAATGTACGAGTACCGCAGCAAACCATCATACATGGATTAATGAAAATTAAGTATCTAATTTTTTACATTAAAGGATGTTAATAATGGCAGCTCGGTGCCTAAAACTTCTATCATGTGGGGTCTAAGAAGGGCGAGAACGCAGTCCAATTTTATTTTCTGATACAATTCAGAATGTTAATCTTGAATTTATTATGATTCGTTTGAATAGATTTTTAGAAAAAAAATTATAAAAAAAAAGAGTTTTTAGATAGTTTAAAAAAAAAAAATAGAATAAAATAATTATGAATAAATAAAAATTTAGATAAATAATTAGATATTTTTAAAATAATTTTTATAATTATTAATTTATCAGAAAAGATAAGAAAAAAAAAATCAGCCTTCATCTCTTCTTTACAGTGTTCTTCTTCCTCTATCACCGTGTCTTCTTATCAACCACCAGTGATAACGACGATGAGCAAGAGTAATGACCACGACGGCAAGCAGTGACGGAGGAGCACCACGACGCTGAAGATGTTGAAGAAGATGATGACCGTGACCCCCAAGCAGTATGGCTAAGCAGATCTGTCATTTCTTGCAACGATAGGGAAGAGGAGAGAAGGGAAAATAGGGATAAAATAAAAAATAGTTAGTCCATAAATTTTTTTATTGTTCCCAATAGTTTATTCAAAATTATGGTTTGGTCCAAAAATCTTTTTAGACAAATTACTATTTATTTTGAATTTTTTTTAAACTTAAGTTTGTGTTAGAAGTTTTTTTAAAATTTAAATTTTCATTATATCCAAACACGCACTGTATATGAAACATAAATATACCCCCGGCCGAGCACAATTGAGTTAGGCCTCAAACAGGTGTCCAACCCAACCTGATCTCCCAGGCAAAACCGGGCCTACTCGTAGCCCGAATTGGTTAGAACACCGCTACTCAGTAGATCGCAACATATCTCTATGTTTGACACGCGGTTCTTGTGTGGGATTTTCACTTGCCATGTTGCGTCCCACTCTGGGGATGAAGCTTAGTAAGGCTAGTTTATTCTAAAGTAAGTTGTGACGGCCCAATTTCAGATGAAAACTCAGTCTAGAAATAGATGGTTTCAATACTATAATAGTTGCATGTGCTCTATGCTATGTTTTATATTAACCATTACAAGTGTCTTGTGTCAGTTATCACATTATTAGTTCCATATATTTAAGGCATGGTAGTTATTATTCGTTGTGTCAGACTATAAATATCATATTATGTAACTTGCTAAGGACACACATGATGTAGTAGTGTGCAGAAAACCTTGGAGATTCTCCTACTTCTAGGATTAGATTATGATTCCAGAGTATTTCCACACCCCCTCCCTCTCTTCCCCATTTCGGAGCAAGACGCCCCAGTAGCATAATCAGACAAAAGTTTCCTATTCTACATCCTCTTAGAGGATTTATTAGATTCAGCTAGTAAACTCAATTAGTTAGACGGTTTTTATTAGTTAGCTGCTGCAAGTTGTAACTTAGTTACTGTATCAGAGGATTTGTGAGGACTGCCAAACCTCTTCCCGTCCCGTGTGAGAATGAGCCGTCGAGGCTAGCCACAGGATGCCCCTTTATTTCCCTCCCCTGCGCCATGAGTCAGTTTCACCGGCCAATAGCCACTTTATTTCTATAAAGCCAATCTCCTCATGCCTCTCCATTCTGTATAATCTTGACACAATTCGTTCGTGCCCCAACTCAGTTTAGGGACAGACAGCAGGAACAATTGAACAGATAGTGTTTATATTTAGACTTGACTACAAATGGAGAACAAAGAAAGGCGTCTGCAAATAACAACTCGACATATATGGAAGTTAAATTATTCAACTACACTCGGGGAGAGCATGTTGATCGTATCAGAACTTCTTGATGAAGTCGTAAATGTGAGTGCTAATGTCCCCCGCTGCTTCTTGGTTGTTGAAGTGACCTACTCCTTCCTGCACTACCACTTCCTCCAAATTTGGCACGTCTTTCTTGAAACGACCACTCTGTATGTGCTCACGTATTCCTGGCGAAGTGTATACCATGTCTAATTCACCTGTGATGAACTTCACTGGAACTTTCACTTGCGCCCCAGTCCAGGCTGCTGTGAGTTCCCAATTTCTGCAGCACATTCATGCAATGTAAGAACCTCTCAAAATATTGCTCACAACGATCAGGAAATGATGTTTCTATAATATACTTCCTAGAGAAAGTGTTTCTGTAGGGTGCTTTTAAACATCAATTCAGCACAATTGGAGGCAAGGGATGAGATATAAATAGGAACATACAGATCGAGATTTCTGTAGTAGTTCAACCCTCCAGTGAAACCAGATTTGTCAAACTTAGAAGCATAAAAACGCAGGTCTTCTTCCGAGAGCCAGGAGGGCAAGGCCTGTGTGGGATTTGCATTATGCCCCAACCCTTCTTTTGGAATGATTGGAGGACCAGTATTTCGTGTTGTGAGGATATTCTTCAGTACTTGTTGGCAACCAGTTCTGGCCATCTCAGCTTCTTGCTTCCCTGGCCCAATTTCAGATGAAAACTCAGTCTAGAAATAGATGGTTTCAATACTATAATAGTTGCATGTGCTCTATGCTATGTTTTATATTAACCATTACAAGTGTCTTGTGTCAGTTATCACATTATTAGTTCCATATATTTAAGGCATGGTAGTTATTATTCGTTGTGTCAGACTATAAATATCATATTATGTAACTTGCTAAGGACACACATGATGTAGTAGTGTGCAGAAAACCTTGGAGATTCTCCTACTTCTAGGATTAGATTATGATTCCAGAGTATTTCCACACCCCCTCCCTCTCTTCCCCATTTCGGAGCAAGACGCCCCAGTAGCATAATCAGACAAAAGTTTCCTATTCTACATCCTCTTAGAGGATTTATTAGATTCAGCTAGTAAACTCAATTAGTTAGACGGTTTTTATTAGTTAGCTGCTGCAAGTTGTAACTTAGTTACTGTATCAGAGGATTTGTGAGGACTGCCAAACCTCTTCCCGTCCCGTGTGAGAATGAGCCGTCGAGGCTAGCCACAGGATGCCCCTTTATTTCCCTCCCCTGCGCCATGAGTCAGTTTCACCGGCCAATAGCCACTTTATTTCTATAAAGCCAATCTCCTCATGCCTCTCCATTCTGTATAATCTTGACACAATTCGTTCGTGCCCCAACTCAGTTTAGGGACAGACAGCAGGAACAATTGAACAGATAGTGTTTATATTTAGACTTGACTACAAATGGAGAACAAAGAAAGGCGTCTGCAAATAACAACTCGACATATATGGAAGTTAAATTATTCAACTACACTCGGGGAGAGCATGTTGATCGTATCAGAACTTCTTGATGAAGTCGTAAATGTGAGTGCTAATGTCCCCCGCTGCTTCTTGGTTGTTGAAGTGACCTACTCCTTCCTGCACTACCACTTCCTCCAAATTTGGCACGTCTTTCTTGAAACGACCACTCTGTATGTGCTCACGTATTCCTGGCGAAGTGTATACCATGTCTAATTCACCTGTGATGAACTTCACTGGAACTTTCACTTGCGCCCCAGTCCAGGCTGCTGTGAGTTCCCAATTTCTGCAGCACATTCATGCAATGTAAGAACCTCTCAAAATATTGCTCACAACGATCAGGAAATGATGTTTCTATAATATACTTCCTAGAGAAAGTGTTTCTGTAGGGTGCTTTTAAACATCAATTCAGCACAATTGGAGGCAAGGGATGAGATATAAATAGGAACATACAGATCGAGATTTCTGTAGTAGTTCAACCCTCCAGTGAAACCAGATTTGTCAAACTTAGAAGCATAAAAACGCAGGTCTTCTTCCGAGAGCCAGGAGGGCAAGGCCTGTGTGGGATTTGCATTATGCCCCAACCCTTCTTTTGGAATGATTGGAGGACCAGTATTTCGTGTTGTGAGGATATTCTTCAGTACTTGTTGGCAACCAGTTCTGGCCATCTCAGCTTCTTGCTTCCCTGGCTCCTGTCACAATTTAACCACGGTGTAGTACATGTCTTTCGACAATCTACCGTTTCCATACCAAGGACTCATGATCTCATCTTTTATCAAACACGTTATCATATGAATGAAACAAGAGGAAATTCTGACCAATCTACGCAAAGTAATGGATTAAAATCGCCAAAATAAAGAAATTAAGGTACTGACAGTTAACGAGTGTAACCACAGGTGCCAAATCAGAGCCATCAACATTTCCTTTTATGTTTATTATTGTGATTTGATTGATAAAGGGAAACGCTTAATTTACAATCTATACGGACGATTCAGTCACAAGCTCAAGCAGTTCTCTCAGTTTAGCACTAAAACTGATCATCTTATTAGTTCTTCGGTTTCTTCTGACCTTACCAAACCCCTCAAAAATGTCCGGTGGTGTGTGGACGCAGTGTTAAAGAGGATCATCCACCATCGGACTTTAGATAACACGCGATTTTTTTATGCATCTCAAACCAAGCTAACATGAAAGAATGAAACCGGCCCCTGAAGAGGCTAGCTCCAATTCCATCGATGCTGGCTCAGTCGGAAAGAGTTCTTCCTATCACCTATCATTACGCCGTCTCGTTTATCTTTCTAAAATTCCCCGTAAACTAAATTCAGATTTCATAAGAATCCTCTCAAGGAAAAGATGGGGGAACAGGTCGAAGAAGTACTATCAGCAAGACGACCAAAAATTGATTTGGTTGGTGATGCGGAATTTTTTTTTCCCGTAGCAGGTAAAGTAAAATAGAATTAGTGAAGCATTTAAAGATCTGGTGAAGAATAGAAGAACCTGGAATCTGCAGATATAGTAATCCTCCCCATAGACGGCTCGAAAGCGATCGATTGGCTTGACTCGGGGGTTTCTCGGCATGAGTGGTACACTGAGGCAGACATAGGCCTTGACTCTATCAGGACGAAACATACAGAGGTACCACCCTATGATGGCTCCCCAGTCGTGAGCCACGAGGAACACTTGATCCACGCCCAGAGAGTCGATGAGGGCGACGATGTCACCGACGATATGAAAGCAAGTGTAGCTGTTGATGGAAGCCGGGGCTTCGGTGTCACCGTAGCCGCGGAGATCTGGAGCAACGGCTCGGTAGCCAAGGGAGCTAAGAGCCAGAATCTGGTGGCGCCAGGAGTACCAGAGCTCAGGGAAGCCATGGAGGAACAGCACCACTGGGCCTTCTCCTTTCTCTGCAACATGCATTTTGATGCCATTCACTTCCACTGTTCTGTGCGCAATTCCTTCCATCTTGATGATCTGATTTGTTTCTGCAATCAAAAGTGAGAGAATTTGAGCTGAACGTGCGAGAGGCAAAAGCCGAAGGAAACCTGGCAACAGGCCAGCTTTACATCTCGGGGGAGATAAGCACGATTTTAGTTAAAAACAAAAAAACACGCGCGTGTATATATATAATATTTCTGGACGACATGAAAATAAAAATAAAACTTTTAGAACCCCGAAGTCCACCGGTGATTGTCTTTGTTTGGATTGTATCCAAAATTTGGTTGCGTATAAAATTATAGTTTTAAATAAAATAATTTAAATATTCTATTTTTGTAGGAATCAATTTTTTATAAAAATTAATAAAATATGTAAAAACTAATTTTTTTAAATTAATTTTTTATGAAAATCAATAAAATATCTAAATATTATTTTTTTTTACAATTAATTTTTTATTAAAGTTAATAAATTATCTAAACATTAATTTTTATCCACAATATATTATTTTACTAAAATCATAATTTAGTTATAAATTAGAAGAATAATTTCTAATTGATTTGTTTATATTAACTAATATGTTTAATAGATTTGATCTAATATATAACAAAATGTATACCTATTTAATTGTAAAATATAGGGCCTGTTTGGATAGGATTTTAAAAAAGTACTTACGAAAAAAAGGACTTATGGACCACTTATAGAAAAGGACTTTTAGATAAGGGTTTATGGAAAAAAAGTGATTTTGAATAAATAGGTGTTTGGATAATTATTTTTAGAATGACTTTTTATGGTAATAAATTACTAAAAAGGGTATTATTTGATTTAAAGTAAGAGAGATGATAGAGTTAGAGAGAAGATAAGAGAGATGAGAGAGGGTAGAGGAGACAGGAGAGAGGGTGTAAGAAAAGGTATAAATAAAAGAAGAGAGAGGTGAGAGGAGAGGGGTAGGGATGAGAGAGGAGAGAGGGTGTAAGAAAAAGTAGGGGTAATATAGTAATTGGATAGTCCATAAGTTCTTTTACTGTTGAAAAAGTTATTTTAAATAGCTTATTCAAAACCATGGTTTTAAACCATGGTTTTGCCCAAAAGTACTTATGGATAAATAAGTCTGTTTGTTTTAAAATTTCCTCAAACCAAAGTTTTGCCCAAAAAAACTTTTAAAATCTTAGTTTAAAACTTTTCCAAACACACCCATAGACTTATTATAAACCATGTAGGAAGCTGGGTCTCGTGGTTCTCAAAAAAACTAGGGATCTGTAGTGCTTATGAAGCCCAGGAATGGGCGATTTTCTGTGGTCTTACATTAGCATGGGACCTTAGATTTAGAAGTATTAGGGCATATTTGGATAGGATTTTAAAAAGGGGCTTATGAAAAAAAAGAGTTTATGGACAACTTATAGAAAAGGACTTTTGGAGAAGAGTTTATGGAAAAAAAGTGGTTTTGAATAAATAGGTGTTTGGATAGTTATTTTTAGAATGACTTTTATGGTAGTAAATTACCAAAAAGGGTATGATTTGATTTAAAGTAAGAGAGAGGAGAGAGTTAGAGAAAAGAGAAGAGAGAGGAGAGAAGGAAGAGAGGAGAAAGGAGAGAGGGTGTAAGAAAAAATAGGAGAGAGGAGAGAGGGTGTAAGAAAAAGTAGGAGAGAGGAGAGAGGGTGTAAGAAAAAGTAGGGGTAAGATAGTAATTGGATAGTTCATAAGTGCTTTTACTGTTGAAAAAGTTATTTTAAATAGCTTATTCAAAACCATTGTTTTAAACCATGGTTTTGTCCAAAAGCACTTATGGACAAATAAACCTGTTTGTTTTGAAATTTTCCCAAACCAAAGTTTGGGTCAAAAGCCCTTTTAAAACCGCGGTTTAGGTGTTTTCCAATCACACCCTTATTCTCAAATCAGATGCACAACTTGTACTTGAGGCTCTAGAGAAGAGGAATAATTCTTCAGGTTGTAGCTCGATGGTTATGCAGATTCAGAAACTACCGAATTACTCGTTGGATGTGCAAGTTAAGAAAATTCCTATGGAGCTGAATAGATTGGCTGACAGCTTAGCTAAGAATGATTTCAGTTTCATCTGTTGTTTATTCATGACACATTTGCAATGATTAAATTCCTAGTTAAGCAGTTTTTCTATGTTTTTTAGGCGTTAGCCTTCGTTTGTTCCAACAAAAAAGGTAAAATCACATTCAATACATTATTATATATTAATTATGGATATTTCTTCCTACAGAATTTGAAACTATAGTATTAGTTTGTCACATAGTAAAGAATTAACCCATCTCGCCGTGAGTGAAATCATCCCTCTCAAAAAATATATAAATCTTTAATAATTCCTAGTTAGACATTTCTCTTTCCAAAAGATCCATAAATCTCCAATCATCCATTACCCAAAGGCTTTATAAAAGTGGAGATGAAGAGCGGGCAAGATTATTTTTAATGGAATAACGGGCAAGAAATATTCATCCAAACATATACTGATCAAGTATTACATTTTCTCAATCCCACTAAATTAGTAGTTAAATTCGTCCTATACTAATATTTAGTATTGAAAGGGGTATTCATATTAATATACGCCTCGCAGTGTTTAGCAGCAAAATTAAAAGAACACCTATAGAATTTCATAGCTTCATTTCATTCAAATCATTATTCAATTCAAGGACAAACAGTAGAAAGGCTATTGAAATGTAAATTTGGGCCATGAGGAACATGGAGTCTAAGGAATAACGAACTGGGACCCGCTTAAACGGTGATCTACCATTGCAGTAAACTTATTATAGATATAGCAGCTGAACAGAGCGGTGAATAAGATCAGAACTTGGTAATGAAGTCATAAATGTGGCTGCTAATTTCCTCTGCAGCTTCTTGGTTGTTGAAATGGGCAACATCTTTCTGCACAATCACTTCCTCCAAACTTGGCACAAGTTCCTTGAAGCCACCGCCATGAATAAAATCCTCCGTCCCCATAGAAGAATACACCATGTCTAACTCACCCGTTTTGAACTTCACCGGTACTTTTACTTGCATGTTGCTCCATGGCGCTGTCAGCTCCCAATTTCTGCAATGCATACCAAAATAACATACAAAGCCATCATTCTTTTGATATTATAAGGAATGATTTGGCTATGCAAACTTCCCCTGGAATGGCCACTTGAGCAAAAGAAAAGAAAAGAAAGTAGTCTTAAACCATTCATTCATTCAGAAGTTGGGAAATTAAGGTAGAAAGGAGGAACAGACAAGTTGATATTTCTGTAGTAGTTCAAGCCTCCGGTGAATCCCGTCCTTTCGAATTTAGAAACGTAATAAGCAAGATCTTGTTCAGAGAGCCAGGACGGCAAGTTTTGCGGAGTGTCAGGATTGAATCCAACTCCATACTCTCCCTTTGGGAGGATTGGGGGTCCCGTTTTGCGAGTGGTAAAAAGGTTCTTCAATACATATTCAGCCCCAACTTCGGCCATCTCCGCCTCTATTTTGCCCGGCTCCTGTCACCATTCCCAATAGCATCTCAATGAACATGCGAATTCTTATTATAGTTTACAGTAATTTGGGTTTTATTTACGTTTTCAGACGCTTCGGAAGACCTCGATTGCGTAGCGGGAAACGAGTAAAAAGCGGGCGATAAAGATATTCCCAAATGGATGTGGTAAGAAAATCGAAGGAATGAAATAAGAACCTGGAATCGGCAGATATAGTAGTCGTCACCATACAAGGCACGCAAGCCATCGAGGGTCTTCACTTGAGGGTGTCGGAGGAGGAGGGGGACGCTAAGGCAGACATAAGCCTTGACTCGCTCAGGACGAAACATACAGAGATACCAACCGATGAGAGCTCCCCAATCATGGGCCACAAGAAAGACCTGATCCACAGCCATAGAGTCGAGAAGGGCAATTAGGTCACCCACTACGTGAAAGCCGGTGTAGCTGGTGACGGAAGCCGGGGCTTCGGTGTCGCCGTAGCCGCGGAGATCTGGTGCAACGGCTCGGTAGCCTCGGGAGCTGAGAGCCAGAATCTGGTGGCGCCAGGAGTACCAGAGCTCAGGGAAGCCATGGAGGAACAACACCACAGGGCCTTCTCCTTTCTCGGCGACGTGCATTTTGATGCCGTTGACTTCCACTGTTCTGTGCCGTATTCCCTCCATCGTCCTCAATCCCTGATTATTTGATTCTTGATCTTCTCCGTTGAGTTGTTGATACGGAATGAAGCAGAGTCAGAAGACTTAAGCTTTGTTTGGTTAAACTTAGGGTGGATAGGTTAGGTTAATATAAAAGAGGGTATAGAAGGGTAAGGAAGGTTACATGTGTAAAAGTAGGGGAGGAGATATGATATTTTTTATTTAGTTCAGAAGAGTAGGGAAATGAAATTAATTAAAAGTTGACAAATATATATCTATCTCTTTATTTAAATTTATTTGTTCTTTATTTATAATATTTATATCAAAATTATTATTTTTTAATTTATGAATCTAAATTTTTTTATCTTATTTATATATATAATAAAATTAAAAAAAAATAAAAAAATATGATAAAATTTTAGCATTGTCTCTCAGTAATTTTATAATTATTATATATATTAATATAATATATAAATAATTTATCATATTTATTAGGCTTCATCTATCAAAACAAAAATTATAAGTGAAGAGAATAAAAAAAAAAGATTTTAGCTCATAAGGGTAGAATATTAAAAAAATATAAGGGATAATTTTATCAATAATAGATAAAAATTTTCTCTCCTATCCAATAACCCCCACTTTTAGAAGAGAGGTGGAAGAAGGGAGGTGAGTACATAAAAACCAAAATTTTTACCTCTCACATAAAGATAAAAAATTTTACCTTTCCATCTTTCTATGTTTCTCAACTAAATATACTTATACCTCCAGTCCCATTCCCTCCAATCCAAAACTCCTTAACCAAACAAGATCTCGGAGTAGGAAATATAGCCCCAGGAAATCATATATACTCCTCCTCCTCCCCCCTAATTAATATATTATAGTAACTAATTAAAAAGTTAATATTATATCTATTTTATATATTTATAATTTTTTAAAATTATTTATATTGATATTTTTTAATAATAATTAAATAAAAAAAATAGATTTTTTAAAAATATAATATTAATTAATTTAATTAAATAAGTATTCCCCGATCATGTTACAGCTCAATTATGTTCAAGTGCCTTGACGGTAGTTATAGGGCGAATTTATATTAAAAGTGAAAAGGAACATGAGCGGCCCTTGTGAGGACTGGGCGGCCTGGGAAGAGACGCGTCATAGTCATCATACCTATGCTGATGCCCCGGGTGACGATTATAGGCTTCCTCATTTGCCAAGAGTCTTTCTTATCCTCTCGCCAAAGATGCGGGTTTGCCATTTCTGTTCACATCCTCTCTGTCAATATCTTCGAATCTCCACCTCCCATCCTATTTTGTCTTTTCTTTTCTTGTGATGTTGTGCCACCCCTTTTCAACTGGAAAAGCCGGGTCCAATCATGAGAGGATCATCCCATTTTCCCTTCCCCTTACCCTTTTCCCCCTCTTCCTCGTTATAATTTTATATAAATAAATTTAAACTATTAAAATTT
>JAYWLJ010000097.1:720000-722605 GCA_037074615.1 Leucaena leucocephala | reverse complement strand
ACGCGCTATCTCAGAGTCCACGGGTGTCCAAAAATTATGAAACTTGGCGTTTGGCCTCCTCTAACCATGCCAAAGATTGCTGCAAAAAATCGCGCGAAAATTCGATCTCTAGGTCCCCGAAAGGGCTGCTGTCGTTTCGTAAAAAAGTATGTCCGTTGGAGGCAGACTAGAAGAGGCTCATATTGCTATTATAGGGGGCACCCCTCCCCCCCCCAATGGCCCACACGCCCAAGGTAGCCTATGTCCCTTCGATGAGTATTGTGTGGGTTGTTGGGGCCCTACCACCATGAGCACCCGCCTCCACCACCACGGTGGACGGCGGCGGTGGTGGGGCGGTGGCCGGCCGTCGAGGGGGCGGCCGCCGGCGACTTTTCCGGCGAACTCTCCGGTGGACCCTAAAATGTGTGGGATTTCAAACGGGACCTATGGTGCAACGCGCCTTTTACCTTACTAGTGTGACCCGAGGCGGGTACGCCCCTGCGAATAATGACTCCGGTGGGGGAACTCCTTACCACGCGCGCGCGCGCGCACGCACACGCACTCGCACACGCACTTAGCACTTTGCACGCTTGCACGTGCGCGTGCGCGTGGGCGAGCACCAAGGTGCGCGGGGACCCTTGGGAAAGGTCCTACCGATATGGGCGAGGGCGCTAAGTCCGTCCAGAGAAGGGGAAGCTTGTTCCATGTCCGGGCAAGTGGCACGACGTCTAGGGAAGTGTTGGCAACGTGGTGGCAATGTCGGGGCAAGTGTGGGCAAGCTTGTTCAATGCCTAGGCAAGTGTTGGCAAGCCCGGGCAAGGTGGTGCGATGCCCGGGCAAGCTTGTTCAATGCTTGGGCAAGCGTGGGCAAGGTCCGGGAGAGTGTGGGCAACGTTCGGGCAAGTGTTGGCAAGTCCGGGCAAGGTGGTGGCAAGTCCGGGCAAGGTGGTGCGATGCTCGGGCAAGCTTGTTCAATGTTTGGGCAAGTCCGGGCAAGTGTAGGCAACGTTCGGGCAAGTGTTGGCAAGCCCGGGCAAGGTGGTGCAATGCTCGGGCAAGCTTGTTCTATGCGTGGGCAAGCGTGGTCAAGGTGGTGGCAAGTCCGGGCAAGGTATGGGCAAGGTGGTGCAAGGTGTGGGCAAGTGTTGGCAAGTCCGGGCAAGGTGGTGCGATGCTCGGGCAAGCTTGTTCAATGCGTGGGCAAGGTGGTGGCAAGTCCGGGCAAGGTATGGGCAAGGTGTGGGCAAGTGTTGGCAAGATGGTGGCAAGCCCGGGCAAGGTGGTGCGATGCTCGGGCAAGCTTGTTCAGTGTTTGGGCAAGTCCGGGCAAGTGTAGGCAACGTTCGGGCAAGTGTTGGCAAGGCCGGGCAAGGTGGTGCAATGCTCGGGCAAGCTTATTCTATGCGTGGGCAAGGTGGTGGCAAGTCCGGGCAAGGTGGTGCGATGCTCGGGCAAGCTTGTTCAATGTTTGGGCAAGTCCGGGCAAGTGTAGGCAACGTTCGGGCAAGTGTTGGCAAGCCCGGGCAAGGTGGTGCAATGCTCGGGCAAGCTTGTTCTATGCGTGGGCAAGCGTGGTCAAGGTGGTGGCAAGTCCGGGCAAGGTATGGGCAAGGTGGTGCAAGGTGTGGGCAAGTGTTGGCAAGTCCGGGCAAGGTGGTGCGATGCTCGGGCAAGCTTGTTCTATGTGTGGGCAAGCGTGGGCAAGGTGGTGCGATGCTCGGGCAAGCTTGTTCAATGTTTGGGCAAGTCCGGGCAAGTGTAGGCAACGTTCGGGCAAGTGTTGGCAAGTCCGGGCAAGGTGGTGCGATGCTCGGGCAAGCTTGTTCTATGTGTGGGCAAGCGTGGTCAAGGTGGTGGCAAGTCTGGGCAAGGTATGGGCAAGGTGGTGCAAGGTGTGGGCAAGTGTTGG
This sequence comes from Leucaena leucocephala, assembly GCA_037074615.1. Classification (NCBI taxonomy): domain Eukaryota; kingdom Viridiplantae; phylum Streptophyta; class Magnoliopsida; order Fabales; family Fabaceae; genus Leucaena; species Leucaena leucocephala. The sequence continues at coordinate 720,717 of JAYWLJ010000097.1, read as the reverse complement.
CAAGATGGTGGCAAGTCCGGGCAAGGTGGTGCGATGCTCGGGCAAGCTTGTTCTATGCGTGGGCAAGGTGGTGGTAAGTCCGGGCAAGGTGGTGCGATGCTCGGGCAAGCTTGTTCAATGTTTGGGCAAGCGTGGGCAAGGTCCGGGCAAGTGTAGGCAACGTTCGGGCAAGTGTTGGCAAGTCCAGGCAAGGTGGTGCGATGCTCGGGCAAGCTTGTTCAATGTTTGGGCAAGTCCGGGCAAGTGTAGGCAACGTTCGGGCAAGTGTTGGCAAGTCCGGGCAAGGTGGTGCAATGCTCGGGCAAGCTTGTTCTATGTGTGGGCAAGCGTGGTCAAGGTGGTGGCAAGTCCGGGCAAGCTTGTTCAAGGTATGGGCAAGGTGGTGCAAGGTGTGGGCAAGTGTTGGCAAGATGGTGGCAAGTCCGGGCAAGGTGGTGCGATGCTCGGGCAAAGCTTGTTCTATGCGTGGGCAAGGTGGTGGCAAGTCCGGGCAAGGTGTGGGCAAGTGTTGGCAAGATGGTGGCAAGTCCGGGCAAGGTGGTGCGATGCCCGGGCAAGCTTGTTCAATGTTTGGGCAAGCGTGGGCAAGGTCCGGGCAAGTGTGGGCAATGTTCGGCCAAGTGTTGGCAAGTCCGGGCAAGGTGGTGCAATGCTCGGGCAAGCTTGTTCAATGTGTGGGCAAGCGTGGGCAAGGTGGTGGCAAGTCCGGGCAAGGTG
>JAYWLJ010000097.1:707500-710000 GCA_037074615.1 Leucaena leucocephala | reverse complement strand
TCGATCTCTAGGTCCCCGAAAGGGCTGCTGTCGTTTCGTAAAAAAGTATGTCCGTTGGAGGCAGACTAGAAGAGGCTCATATTGCTATTATAGGGGGCACCCCTCCCCCCCCCAATGGCCCACACGCCCAAGGTAGCCTATGTCCCTTCGATGAGTATTGTGTGGGTTGTTGGGGCCCTACCACCATGAGCACCCGCCTCCACCACCACGGTGGACGGCGGCGGTGGTGGGGCGGTGGCCGGCCGTCGAGGGGGCGGCCGCCGGCGACTTTTCCGGCGAACTCTCCGGTGGACCCTAAAATGTGTGGGATTTCAAACGGGACCTATGGTGCAACGCGCCTTTTACCTTACTAGTGTGACCCGAGGCGGGTACGCCCCTGCGAATAATGACTCCGGTGGGGGAACTCCTTACCACGCGCGCGCGCGCGCACGCACACGCACTCGCACACGCACTTTGCACTTTGCACGCTTGCACGTGCGCGTGCGCGTGGGCGAGCACCAAGGTGCGCGGGGACCCTTGGGAAAGGTCCTACCGATATGGGCGAGGGCGCTAAGTCCGTCCAGAGAAGGGGAAGCTTGTTCCATGTCCGGGCAAGTGGCACGACGTCTAGGGAAGTGTTGGCAACGTGGTGGCAATGTCGGGGCAAGTGTGGGCAAGCTTGTTCAATGCCTAGGCAAGTGTTGGCAAGCCCGGGCAAGGTGGTGCGATGCCCGGGCAAGCTTGTTCAATGCTTGGGCAAGCGTGGGCAAGGTCCGGGAGAGTGTGGGCAACGTTCGGGCAAGTGTTGGCAAGTCCGGGCAAGGTGGTGGCAAGTCCGGGCAAGGTGGTGCGATGCTCGGGCAAGCTTGTTCAATGTTTGGGCAAGTCCGGGCAAGTGTAGGCAACGTTCGGGCAAGTGTTGGCAAGCCCGGGCAAGGTGGTGCAATGCTCGGGCAAGCTTGTTCTATGCGTGGGCAAGCGTGGTCAAGGTGGTGGCAAGTCCGGGCAAGGTATGGGCAAGGTGGTGCAAGGTGTGGGCAAGTGTTGGCAAGTCCGGGCAAGGTGGTGCGATGCTCGGGCAAGCTTGTTCAATGCGTGGGCAAGGTGGTGGCAAGTCCGGGCAAGGTATGGGCAAGGTGTGGGCAAGTGTTGGCAAGATGGTGGCAAGCCCGGGCAAGGTGGTGCGATGCTCGGGCAAGCTTGTTCAGTGTTTGGGCAAGTCCGGGCAAGTGTAGGCAACGTTCGGGCAAGTGTTGGCAAGGCCGGGCAAGGTGGTGCAATGCTCGGGCAAGCTTATTCTATGCGTGGGCAAGGTGGTGGCAAGTCCGGGCAAGGTGGTGCGATGCTCGGGCAAGCTTGTTCAATGTTTGGGCAAGTCCGGGCAAGTGTAGGCAACGTTCGGGCAAGTGTTGGCAAGCCCGGGCAAGGTGGTGCAATGCTCGGGCAAGCTTGTTCTATGCGTGGGCAAGCGTGGTCAAGGTGGTGGCAAGTCCGGGCAAGGTATGGGCAAGGTGGTGCAAGGTGTGGGCAAGTGTTGGCAAGTCCGGGCAAGGTGGTGCGATGCTCGGGCAAGCTTGTTCTATGTGTGGGCAAGCGTGGGCAAGGTGGTGCGATGCTCGGGCAAGCTTGTTCAATGTTTGGGCAAGTCCGGGCAAGTGTAGGCAACGTTCGGGCAAGTGTTGGCAAGTCCGGGCAAGGTGGTGCGATGCTCGGGCAAGCTTGTTCTATGTGTGGGCAAGCGTGGTCAAGGTGGTGGCAAGTCTGGGCAAGGTATGGGCAAGGTGGTGCAAGGTGTGGGCAAGTGTTGGCAAGATGGTGGCAAGTCCGGGCAAGGTGGTGCGATGCTCGGGCAAGCTTGTTCTATGCGTGGGCAAGGTGGTGGTAAGTCCGGGCAAGGTGGTGCGATGCTCGGGCAAGCTTGTTCAATGTTTGGGCAAGCGTGGGCAAGGTCCGGGCAAGTGTAGGCAACGTTCGGGCAAGTGTTGGCAAGTCCAGGCAAGGTGGTGCGATGCTCGGGCAAGCTTGTTCAATGTTTGGGCAAGTCCGGGCAAGTGTAGGCAACGTTCGGGCAAGTGTTGGCAAGTCCGGGCAAGGTGGTGCAATGCTCGGGCAAGCTTGTTCTATGTGTGGGCAAGCGTGGTCAAGGTGGTGGCAAGTCCGGGCAAGCTTGTTCAAGGTATGGGCAAGGTGGTGCAAGGTGTGGGCAAGTGTTGGCAAGATGGTGGCAAGTCCGGGCAAGGTGGTGCGATGCTCGGGCAAAGCTTGTTCTATGCGTGGGCAAGGTGGTGGCAAGTCCGGGCAAGGTGTGGGCAAGTGTTGGCAAGATGGTGGCAAGTCCGGGCAAGGTGGTGCGATGCCCGGGCAAGCTTGTTCAATGTTTGGGCAAGCGTGGGCAAGGTCCGGGCAAGTGTGGGCAATGTTCGGCCAAGTGTTGGCAAGTCCGGGCAAGGTGGTGCAATGCTCGGGCAAGCTTGTTCAATGTGTGGGCAAGCGTGGGCAAGGTGGTGGCAAGTCCGGGCAA
>JAYWLJ010000097.1:695000-697500 GCA_037074615.1 Leucaena leucocephala | reverse complement strand
CCTCCTCTAACCATGCCAAAGATTGCTGCAAAAAATCGCGCGAAAATTCGATCTCTAGGTCCCCGAAAGGGCTGCTGTCGTTTCGTAAAAAAGTATGTCCGTTGGAGGCAGACTAGAAGAGGCTCATATTGCTATTATAGGGGGCACCCCTCCCCCCCCCAATGGCCCACACGCCCAAGGTAGCCTATGTCCCTTCGATGAGTATTGTGTGGGTTGTTGGGGCCCTACCACCATGAGCACCCGCCTCCACCACCACGGTGGACGGCGGCGGTGGTGGGGCGGTGGCCGGCCGTCGAGGGGGCGGCCGCCGGCGACTTTTCCGGCGAACTCACACAATACGTGGGCAAGTGTTGGCAAGATGGTGTGGGCAAGTGTTGGCAAGATGGTGGCAAGTCCGGGCAAGGTGGTGCGATGCCCGGGCAAGCTTGTTCAATGTTTGGGCAAGCGTGGGCAAGGTCCGGGCAAGTGTGGGCAATGTTCGGCCAAGTGTTGGCAAGTCCGGGCAAGGTGGTGCAATGCTCGGGCAAGCTTGTTCAATGTGTGGGCAAGCGTGGGCAAGGTGGTGGCAAGTCCGGGCAAGGTGGTGCGATGCTCGGGCAAGCGCTTTCCATGTGTGGGCAAGCGTGGCCAAGGTGGTGGCAAGTGTGGGCAAGGTGGTGCAAGGTCTGGGCAAGTGTTGGCAGGCTTGGACAGGGTCCTGGCACGTCCCGGGCAAGTCGTGGCACGTCCAGGACGAGTCCTGGCACGTCCAGGCAGGTCCTGGCACGTCCAGGACTGGTCCTGGCACGTCCAGGCAGGTCCTGGCACGTCCAGGACTGGTCCTGGCACGTCCAGGCAGGTCCTGGCACGTACAGGACCGGTCCTGGCACGTACAGGACCGGTCCTGGCACGTCCAGGACTGGTCCTGGCACGTACAGGACCTGCCTGGCACGTCCAGGACTGGTCCTGGCACGTCCAGGCAGGTCCTGGCACGTCCAGGACCTGCCTGGCACGTCCAGGACTGGTCCTGGCACGTCCAGGATCAGTCCTGTACGTGCCAGGACTGCCCAGGACTGGTCCGGGCAGGGTCCTGCGCAGTACAAAAACTTCACCTCCGTACCAAAATGAAATTTACCCGTTACATTTGTGATCTAACACTTTAGTTAACTAATATATGTTCCCCCCTACATGTTGGGAGGTCCGGCCGGCCGCGGTTCCTCCCGGATCATGAGATCTAAGGCTCACAAAATTGACAATTTTTGCCACTAAAAAATTCATAAAATATTCTATGGGTGTCCAAAAATTATGAAACTTGGGGTTTGATCATCATTTATCATGCCAAAGATTGCTGCAAAAAATCGCGCGAAAATTCGATCTCTAGGTCCCCGAAAAAAGTGTCGTCGTTTGGGAAAAAAGTATGTCTGTTCGTGCCAGAAGGGAAAAGGCTCATATTGCTATTATAGGGGGGAACCCCCACCCCCTCCCAAGGACACTATTCACAGGGGACCCTATGCCCTTTTGTCTAGTGAACCTTGGGGCCCCACCACCATGTGCACCCGCCACCACCACCACGGTGGCCGGCGGCGGTGGTGGGGCGGTGGCCGGCCGTCGGGGGGGCGGCCGCCGGCGACTTTTCCGGCGACTTTTCCGGTGGACCCTAAAATGTGTGGGAAATCAAATGGGATGTATGGTGGCACGTACTTGGGGGTCCTTATACCCCCCGTGGGCGAGATTCCTGGCCAAACCCGCAGCCGTTATAAAGGTGGTAATTGCCTAGGTTAGGGGGCGGTTGGGCTATCGCTCATGTGAGGCACTCGTGGCCTCGTTGTTGAACATGGAACTCTCGTGGGATCGGACTCCTCAAACAAACTCGCGGAAAGGCCTCCGTTCTCGGCTTTTTGCCCCCGGTTGCTTAGTAAGCTTGGGCGTGGCGGGATAATTGACCTCGGGCGGACTGTGCGACGCACATTTGGTACTCCCCCACCATCCGGCTCAATTGACTTCACACACATGTCCGTTTGATCATGGCTTTGGGTTCCAATCGAGCTTCCGCCAAGCATCCTCTCGTTGTATGCTTCGGATGTATCCTTCGGATTTGGCCCCTTCTATCGCTTGGCATTGCACGTGCGAGATGGGAACCCTTTGGCATGGACCGGGAAAAGCACAACGGCGCGTCACTGCGACCGGTTTTATGGGCACCCGCCGGCTTCCAATCCGGTGGACCCTGTAATGCGTGGGAAATCAAATGGGATGTATGGTGGCACGTACTTGGGGGTCCTTATACCCCCCGTGGGCGAGATTCCTGGCCAAACCCGCAGCCGTTATAAAGGTGGTAATTGCCTAGGTTAGGGGGCGGTTGGGCTATCGCTCATGTGAGGCACTCGTGGCCTCGTTGTTGAACATGGAACTCTCGTGGGATCGGACTCCTCAAACAAACTCGCGGAAAGGCCTCCGTTCTCGGCTTTTTGCCCCCGGTTGCTTAGTAAGCTTGGGCGTGGCGGGATAATTGACCTCGGGCGGA
>JAYWLJ010000097.1:682500-685000 GCA_037074615.1 Leucaena leucocephala | reverse complement strand
AGGTGGTGCGATGCTCGGGCAAGCTTGTTCAATGTTTGGGCAAGCGTGGGCAAGGTCCGGGCAAGTGTAGGCAACGTTCGGGCAAGTGTTGGCAAGTCCAGGCAAGGTGGTGCGATGCTCGGGCAAGCTTGTTCAATGTTTGGGCAAGTCCGGGCAAGTGTAGGCAACGTTCGGGCAAGTGTTGGCAAGTCCGGGCAAGGTGGTGCAATGCTCGGGCAAGCTTGTTCTATGTGTGGGCAAGCGTGGTCAAGGTGGTGGCAAGTCCGGGCAAGCTTGTTCAAGGTATGGGCAAGGTGGTGCAAGGTGTGGGCAAGTGTTGGCAAGATGGTGGCAAGTCCGGGCAAGGTGGTGCGATGCTCGGGCAAAGCTTGTTCTATGCGTGGGCAAGGTGGTGGCAAGTCCGGGCAAGGTGTGGGCAAGTGTTGGCAAGATGGTGGCAAGTCCGGGCAAGGTGGTGCGATGCCCGGGCAAGCTTGTTCAATGTTTGGGCAAGCGTGGGCAAGGTCCGGGCAAGTGTGGGCAATGTTCGGCCAAGTGTTGGCAAGTCCGGGCAAGGTGGTGCAATGCTCGGGCAAGCTTGTTCAATGTGTGGGCAAGCGTGGGCAAGGTGGTGGCAAGTCCGGGCAAGGTGGTGCGATGCTCGGGCAAGCGCTTTCCATGTGTGGGCAAGCGTGGCCAAGGTGGTGGCAAGTGTGGGCAAGGTGGTGCAAGGTCTGGGCAAGTGTTGGCAGGCTTGGACAGGGTCCTGGCACGTCCCGGGCAAGTCGTGGCACGTCCAGGACGAGTCCTGGCACGTCCAGGCAGGTCCTGGCACGTCCAGGACTGGTCCTGGCACGTCCAGGCAGGTCCTGGCACGTCCAGGACTGGTCCTGGCACGTCCAGGCAGGTCCTGGCACGTACAGGACCGGTCCTGGCACGTCCAGGACTGGTCCTGGCACGTCCAGGACTGGTCCTGGCACGTACAGGACCTGCCTGGCACGTCCAGGACTGGTCCTGGCACGTCCAGGCAGGTCCTGGCACGTCCAGGACCTGCCTGGCACGTCCAGGACTGGTCCTGGCACGTCCAGGATCAGTCCTGTACGTGCCAGGACTGCCCAGGACTGGTCCGGGCAGGGTCCTGCGCAGTACAAAAACTTCACCTCCGTACCAAAATGAAATTTACCCGTTACATTTGTGATCTAACACTTTAGTTAACTAATATATGTTCCCCCCTACATGTTGGGAGGTCCGGCCGGCCGCGGTTCCTCCCGGATCATGAGATCTAAGGCTCACAAAATTGACAATTTTTGCCACTAAAAAATTCATAAAATATTCTATGGGTGTCCAAAAATTATGAAACTTGGGGTTTGATCATCATTTATCATGCCAAAGATTGCTGCAAAAAATCGCGCGAAAATTCGATCTCTAGGTCCCCGAAAAAAGTGTCGTCGTTTGGGAAAAAAGTATGTCTGTTCGTGCCAGAAGGGAAAAGGCTCATATTGCTATTATAGGGGGGAACCCCCACCCCCTCCCAAGGACACTATTCACAGGGGACCCTATGCCCTTTTGTCTAGTGAACCTTGGGGCCCCACCACCATGTGCACCCGCCACCACCACCACGGTGGCCGGCGGCGGTGGTGGGGCGGTGGCCGGCCGTCGGGGGGGCGGCCGCCGGCGACTTTTCCGGCGACTTTTCCGGTGGACCCTAAAATGTGTGGGAAATCAAATGGGATGTATGGTGGCACGTACTTGGGGGTCCTTATACCCCCCGTGGGCGAGATTCCTGGCCAAACCCGCAGCCGTTATAAAGGTGGTAATTGCCTAGGTTAGGGGGCGGTTGGGCTATCGCTCATGTGAGGCACTCGTGGCCTCGTTGTTGAACATGGAACTCTCGTGGGATCGGACTCCTCAAACAAACTCGTGGAAAGGCCTCCGTTCTCGGCTTTTTGCCCCCGGTTGCTTAGTAAGCTTGGGCGTGGCGGGATAATTGACCTCGGGCGGACTGTGCGACGCACATTTGGTACTCCCCCACCATCCGGCTCAATTGACTTCACACACATGTCCGTTTGATCATGGCTTTGGGTTCCAATCGAGCTTCCGCCAAGCATCCTCTCGTTGTATGCTTCGGATGTATCCTTCGGATTTGGCCCCTTCTATCGCTTGGCATTGCACGTGCGAGATGGGAACCCTTTGGCATGGACCGGGAAAAGCACAACGGCGCGTCACTGCGACCGGTTTTATGGGCACCCGCCGGCTTCCAATCCGGTGGACCCTGTAATGCGTGGGAAATCAAATGGGATGTATGGTGGCACGTACTTGGGGGTCCTTATACCCCCCGTGGGCGAGATTCCTGGCCAAACCCGCAGCCGTTATAAAGGTGGTAATTGCCTAGGTTAGGGGGCGGTTGGGCTATCGCTCATGTGAGGCACTCGTGGCCTCGTTGTTGAACATGGAACTCTCGTGGGATCGGACTCCTCAAACAAACTCGCGGAAAGGCCTCCGTTCTCGGCTTTTTGCCCCC
>JAYWLJ010000097.1:670000-672500 GCA_037074615.1 Leucaena leucocephala | reverse complement strand
CAAGCGTGGGCAAGGTCCGGGCAAGTGTAGGCAACGTTCGGGCAAGTGTTGGCAAGTCCGGGCAAGGTGGTGCGATGCTCGGGCAAGCTTGTTCAATGTTTGGGCAAGTCCGGGCAAGTGTAGGCAACGTTCGGGCAAGTGTTGGCAAGTCCGGGCAAGGTGGTGCAATGCTCGGGCAAGCTTGTTCTATGTGTGGGCAAGCGTGGTCAAGGTGGTGGCAAGTCCGGGCAAGCTTGTTCAAGGTATGGGCAAGGTGGTGCAAGGTGTGGGCAAGTGTTGGCAAGATGGTGGCAAGTCCGGGCAAGGTGGTGCGATGCTCGGGCAAAGCTTGTTCTATGCGTGGGCAAGGTGGTGGCAAGTCCGGGCAAGGTGTGGGCAAGTGTTGGCAAGATGGTGGCAAGTCCGGGCAAGGTGGTGCGATGCCCGGGCAAGCTTGTTCAATGTTTGGGCAAGCGTGGGCAAGGTCCGGGCAAGTGTGGGCAATGTTCGGCCAAGTGTTGGCAAGTCCGGGCAAGGTGGTGCAATGCTCGGGCAAGCTTGTTCAATGTGTGGGCAAGCGTGGGCAAGGTGGTGGCAAGTCCGGGCAAGGTGGTGCGATGCTCGGGCAAGCGCTTTCCATGTGTGGGCAAGCGTGGCCAAGGTGGTGGCAAGTGTGGGCAAGGTGGTGCAAGGTCTGGGCAAGTGTTGGCAGGCTTGGACAGGGTCCTGGCACGTCCCGGGCAAGTCGTGGCACGTCCAGGACGAGTCCTGGCACGTCCAGGCAGGTCCTGGCACGTCCAGGACTGGTCCTGGCACGTCCAGGCAGGTCCTGGCACGTACAGGACCGGTCCTGGCACGTCCAGGACTGGTCCTGGCACGTCCAGGACTGGTCCTGGCACGTACAGGACCTGCCTGGCACGTCCAGGACTGGTCCTGGCACGTCCAGGACCTGCCTGGCACGTCCAGGACTGGTCCTGGCACGTCCAGGATCAGTCCTGTACGTGCCAGGACTGCCCAGGACTGGTCCGGGCAGGGTCCTGCGCAGTACAAAAACTTCACCTCCGTACCAAAATGAAATTTACCCGTTACATTTGTGATCTAACACTTTAGTTAACTAATATATGTTCCCCCCTACATGTTGGGAGGTCCGGCCGGCCGCGGTTCCTCCCGGATCATGAGATCTAAGGCTCACAAAATTGACAATTTTTGCCACTAAAAAATTCATAAAATATTCTATGGGTGTCCAAAAATTATGAAACTTGGGGTTTGATCATCATTTATCATGCCAAAGATTGCTGCAAAAAATCGCGCGAAAATTCGATCTCTAGGTCCCCGAAAAAAGTGTCGTCGTTTGGGAAAAAAGTATGTCTGTTCGTGCCAGAAGGGAAAAGGCTCATATTGCTATTATAGGGGGGAACCCCCACCCCCTCCCAAGGACACTATTCACAGGGGACCCTATGCCCTTTTGTCTAGTGAACCTTGGGGCCCCACCACCATGTGCACCCGCCACCACCACCACGGTGGCCGGCGGCGGTGGTGGGGCGGTGGCCGGCCGTCGGGGGGGCGGCCGCCGGCGACTTTTCCGGCGACTTTTCCGGTGGACCCTAAAATGTGTGGGAAATCAAATGGGATGTATGGTGGCACGTACTTGGGGGTCCTTATACCCCCCGTGGGCGAGATTCCTGGCCAAACCCGCAGCCGTTATAAAGGTGGTAATTGCCTAGGTTAGGGGGCGGTTGGGCTATCGCTCATGTGAGGCACTCGTGGCCTCGTTGTTGAACATGGAACTCTCGTGGGATCGGACTCCTCAAACAAACTCGCGGAAAGGCCTCCGTTCTCGGCTTTTTGCCCCCGGTTGCTTAGTAAGCTTGGGCGTGGCGGGATAATTGACCTCGGGCGGACTGTGCGACGCACATTTGGTACTCCCCCACCATCCGGCTCAATTGACTTCACACACATGTCCGTTTGATCATGGCTTTGGGTTCCAATCGAGCTTCCGCCAAGCATCCTCTCGTTGTATGCTTCGGATGTATCCTTCGGATTTGGCCCCTTCTATCGCTTGGCATTGCACGTGCGAGATGGGAACCCTTTGGCATGGACCGGGAAAAGCACAACGGCGCGTCACTGCGACCGGTTTTATGGGCACCCGCCGGCTTCCAATCCGGTGGACCCTGTAATGCGTGGGAAATCAAATGGGATGTATGGTGGCACGTACTTGGGGGTCCTTATACCCCCCGTGGGCGAGATTCCTGGCCAAACCCGCAGCCGTTATAAAGGTGGTAATTGCCTAGGTTAGGGGGCGGTTGGGCTATCGCTCATGTGAGGCACTCGTGGCCTCGTTGTTGAACATGGAACTCTCGTGGGATCGGACTCCTCAAACAAACTCGCGGAAAGGCCTCCGTTCTCGGCTTTTTGCCCCCGGTTGCTTAGTAAGCTTGGGCGTGGCGGGATAATTGACCTCGGGCGGACTGTGCGACGCACATTTGGTACTCCCCCACCATCCGGCTCAATTGACTTCACA
>JAYWLJ010000097.1:657500-660000 GCA_037074615.1 Leucaena leucocephala | reverse complement strand
TGTTGGCAAGTCCGGGCAAGGTGGTGCAATGCTCGGGCAAGCTTGTTCTATGTGTGGGCAAGCGTGGTCAAGGTGGTGGCAAGTCCGGGCAAGCTTGTTCAAGGTATGGGCAAGGTGGTGCAAGGTGTGGGCAAGTGTTGGCAAGATGGTGGCAAGTCCGGGCAAGGTGGTGCGATGCTCGGGCAAAGCTTGTTCTATGCGTGGGCAAGGTGGTGGCAAGTCCGGGCAAGGTGTGGGCAAGTGTTGGCAAGATGGTGGCAAGTCCGGGCAAGGTGGTGCGATGCCCGGGCAAGCTTGTTCAATGTTTGGGCAAGCGTGGGCAAGGTCCGGGCAAGTGTGGGCAATGTTCGGCCAAGTGTTGGCAAGTCCGGGCAAGGTGGTGCAATGCTCGGGCAAGCTTGTTCAATGTGTGGGCAAGCGTGGGCAAGGTGGTGGCAAGTCCGGGCAAGGTGGTGCGATGCTCGGGCAAGCGCTTTCCATGTGTGGGCAAGCGTGGCCAAGGTGGTGGCAAGTGTGGGCAAGGTGGTGCAAGGTCTGGGCAAGTGTTGGCAGGCTTGGACAGGGTCCTGGCACGTCCCGGGCAAGTCGTGGCACGTCCAGGACGAGTCCTGGCACGTCCAGGCAGGTCCTGGCACGTCCAGGACTGGTCCTGGCACGTCCAGGCAGGTCCTGGCACGTCCAGGACTGGTCCTGGCACGTCCAGGCAGGTCCTGGCACGTACAGGACCGGTCCTGGCACGTCCAGGACTGGTCCTGGCACGTCCAGGACTGGTCCTGGCACGTACAGGACCTGCCTGGCACGTCCAGGACTGGTCCTGGCACGTCCAGGCAGGTCCTGGCACGTCCAGGACCTGCCTGGCACGTCCAGGACTGGTCCTGGCACGTCCAGGATCAGTCCTGTACGTGCCAGGACTGCCCAGGACTGGTCCGGGCAGGGTCCTGCGCAGTACAAAAACTTCACCTCCGTACCAAAATGAAATTTACCCGTTACATTTGTGATCTAACACTTTAGTTAACTAATATATGTTCCCCCCTACATGTTGGGAGGTCCGGCCGGCCGCGGTTCCTCCCGGATCATGAGATCTAAGGCTCACAAAATTGACAATTTTTGCCACTAAAAAATTCATAAAATATTCTATGGGTGTCCAAAAATTATGAAACTTGGGGTTTGATCATCATTTATCATGCCAAAGATTGCTGCAAAAAATCGCGCGAAAATTCGATCTCTAGGTCCCCGAAAAAAGTGTCGTCGTTTGGGAAAAAAGTATGTCTGTTCGTGCCAGAAGGGAAAAGGCTCATATTGCTATTATAGGGGGGAACCCCCACCCCCTCCCAAGGACACTATTCACAGGGGACCCTATGCCCTTTTGTCTAGTGAACCTTGGGGCCCCACCACCATGTGCACCCGCCACCACCACCACGGTGGCCGGCGGCGGTGGTGGGGCGGTGGCCGGCCGTCGGGGGGGCGGCCGCCGGCGACTTTTCCGGCGACTTTTCCGGTGGACCCTAAAATGTGTGGGAAATCAAATGGGATGTATGGTGGCACGTACTTGGGGGTCCTTATACCCCCCGTGGGCGAGATTCCTGGCCAAACCCGCAGCCGTTATAAAGGTGGTAATTGCCTAGGTTAGGGGGCGGTTGGGCTATCGCTCATGTGAGGCACTCGTGGCCTCGTTGTTGAACATGGAACTCTCGTGGGATCGGACTCCTCAAACAAACTCGCGGAAAGGCCTCCGTTCTCGGCTTTTTGCCCCCGGTTGCTTAGTAAGCTTGGGCGTGGCGGGATAATTGACCTCGGGCGGACTGTGCGACGCACATTTGGTACTCCCCCACCATCCGGCTCAATTGACTTCACACACATGTCCGTTTGATCATGGCTTTGGGTTCCAATCGAGCTTCCGCCAAGCATCCTCTCGTTGTATGCTTCGGATGTATCCTTCGGATTTGGCCCCTTCTATCGCTTGGCATTGCACGTGCGAGATGGGAACCCTTTGGCATGGACCGGGAAAAGCACAACGGCGCGTCACTGCGACCGGTTTTATGGGCACCCGCCGGCTTCCAATCCGGTGGACCCTGTAATGCGTGGGAAATCAAATGGGATGTATGGTGGCACGTACTTGGGGGTCCTTATACCCCCCGTGGGCGAGATTCCTGGCCAAACCCGCAGCCGTTATAAAGGTGGTAATTGCCTAGGTTAGGGGGCGGTTGGGCTATCGCTCATGTGAGGCACTCGTGGCCTCGTTGTTGAACATGGAACTCTCGTGGGATCGGACTCCTCAAACAAACTCGCGGAAAGGCCTCCGTTCTCGGCTTTTTGCCCCCGGTTGCTTAGTAAGCTTGGGCGTGGCGGGATAATTGACCTCGGGCGGACTGTGCGACGCACATTTGGTACTCCCCCACCATCCGGCTCAATTGACTTCACACACATGTCCGTTTGATCATGGCTTTGGGTTCCAATCGAGCTTCCGCCAAGCATCCTCTCGTTGTATGCTTCGGATGTA
>JAYWLJ010000097.1:645000-647500 GCA_037074615.1 Leucaena leucocephala | reverse complement strand
AAGCTTGTTCTATGTGTGGGCAAGCGTGGTCAAGGTGGTGGCAAGTCCGGGCAAGCTTGTTCAAGGTATGGGCAAGGTGGTGCAAGGTGTGGGCAAGTGTTGGCAAGATGGTGGCAAGTCCGGGCAAGGTGGTGCGATGCTCGGGCAAAGCTTGTTCTATGCGTGGGCAAGGTGGTGGCAAGTCCGGGCAAGGTGTGGGCAAGTGTTGGCAAGATGGTGGCAAGTCCGGGCAAGGTGGTGCGATGCCCGGGCAAGCTTGTTCAATGTTTGGGCAAGCGTGGGCAAGGTCCGGGCAAGTGTGGGCAATGTTCGGCCAAGTGTTGGCAAGTCCGGGCAAGGTGGTGCAATGCTCGGGCAAGCTTGTTCAATGTGTGGGCAAGCGTGGGCAAGGTGGTGGCAAGTCCGGGCAAGGTGGTGCGATGCTCGGGCAAGCGCTTTCCATGTGTGGGCAAGCGTGGCCAAGGTGGTGGCAAGTGTGGGCAAGGTGGTGCAAGGTCTGGGCAAGTGTTGGCAGGCTTGGACAGGGTCCTGGCACGTCCCGGGCAAGTCGTGGCACGTCCAGGACGAGTCCTGGCACGTCCAGGCAGGTCCTGGCACGTCCAGGACTGGTCCTGGCACGTCCAGGCAGGTCCTGGCACGTACAGGACCGGTCCTGGCACGTCCAGGACTGGTCCTGGCACGTCCAGGACTGGTCCTGGCACGTACAGGACCTGCCTGGCACGTCCAGGACTGGTCCTGGCACGTCCAGGACCTGCCTGGCACGTCCAGGACTGGTCCTGGCACGTCCAGGATCAGTCCTGTACGTGCCAGGACTGCCCAGGACTGGTCCGGGCAGGGTCCTGCGCAGTACAAAAACTTCACCTCCGTACCAAAATGAAATTTACCCGTTACATTTGTGATCTAACACTTTAGTTAACTAATATATGTTCCCCCCTACATGTTGGGAGGTCCGGCCGGCCGCGGTTCCTCCCGGATCATGAGATCTAAGGCTCACAAAATTGACAATTTTTGCCACTAAAAAATTCATAAAATATTCTATGGGTGTCCAAAAATTATGAAACTTGGGGTTTGATCATCATTTATCATGCCAAAGATTGCTGCAAAAAATCGCGCGAAAATTCGATCTCTAGGTCCCCGAAAAAAGTGTCGTCGTTTGGGAAAAAAGTATGTCTGTTCGTGCCAGAAGGGAAAAGGCTCATATTGCTATTATAGGGGGGAACCCCCACCCCCTCCCAAGGACACTATTCACAGGGGACCCTATGCCCTTTTGTCTAGTGAACCTTGGGGCCCCACCACCATGTGCACCCGCCACCACCACCACGGTGGCCGGCGGCGGTGGTGGGGCGGTGGCCGGCCGTCGGGGGGGCGGCCGCCGGCGACTTTTCCGGCGACTTTTCCGGTGGACCCTAAAATGTGTGGGAAATCAAATGGGATGTATGGTGGCACGTACTTGGGGGTCCTTATACCCCCCGTGGGCGAGATTCCTGGCCAAACCCGCAGCCGTTATAAAGGTGGTAATTGCCTAGGTTAGGGGGCGGTTGGGCTATCGCTCATGTGAGGCACTCGTGGCCTCGTTGTTGAACATGGAACTCTCGTGGGATCGGACTCCTCAAACAAACTCGCGGAAAGGCCTCCGTTCTCGGCTTTTTGCCCCCGGTTGCTTAGTAAGCTTGGGCGTGGCGGGATAATTGACCTCGGGCGGACTGTGCGACGCACATTTGGTACTCCCCCACCATCCGGCTCAATTGACTTCACACACATGTCCGTTTGATCATGGCTTTGGGTTCCAATCGAGCTTCCGCCAAGCATCCTCTCGTTGTATGCTTCGGATGTATCCTTCGGATTTGGCCCCTTCTATCGCTTGGCATTGCACGTGCGAGATGGGAACCCTTTGGCATGGACCGGGAAAAGCACAACGGCGCGTCACTGCGACCGGTTTTATGGGCACCCGCCGGCTTCCAATCCGGTGGACCCTGTAATGCGTGGGAAATCAAATGGGATGTATGGTGGCACGTACTTGGGGGTCCTTATACCCCCCGTGGGCGAGATTCCTGGCCAAACCCGCAGCCGTTATAAAGGTGGTAATTGCCTAGGTTAGGGGGCGGTTGGGCTATCGCTCATGTGAGGCACTCGTGGCCTCGTTGTTGAACATGGAACTCTCGTGGGATCGGACTCCTCAAACAAACTCGCGGAAAGGCCTCCGTTCTCGGCTTTTTGCCCCCGGTTGCTTAGTAAGCTTGGGCGTGGCGGGATAATTGACCTCGGGCGGACTGTGCGACGCACATTTGGTACTCCCCCACCATCCGGCTCAATTGACTTCACACACATGTCCGTTTGATCATGGCTTTGGGTTCCAATCGAGCTTCCGCCAAGCATCCTCTCGTTGTATGCTTCGGATGTATCCTTCGGATTTGGCCCCTTCTATCGCTTGGCATTGCACGTGCGAGATGGGAACCCTTTGGCATGGACCGGGAAAAGCACAACGGCGCGTCACTGCGAC
>JAYWLJ010000097.1:632500-637500 GCA_037074615.1 Leucaena leucocephala | reverse complement strand
TGGCACGTCCAGGACTGGTCCTGGCACGTCCAGGACCTGCCTGGCACGTCCAGGATCAGTCCTGTACGTGCCAGGACTGCCCAGGACTGGTCCGGGCAGGTTCCAGCGCAGTCCAAAAACTTCACACCCGTACCAAAATTAAATTTACCCGTTACATTTGTGATCTAACACTTTGGTTGACTAATACATGACCCCTCCCACATGTTAGGAGGTCCGGCCACCCGTGGTTCCTCCCGGATTAAGTTTTCAAGGCCGCACAAGTGTGGAAACCCAGAAATTTCAAATATATTCCACGGGTGTCCAAAAATTATGAAACTTGGCGTTTGGCCTCCTCTAACCATGCCAAAGATTGCTGCAAAAAATCGCGCGAAAATTCGATCTCTAGGTCCCCGAAAGGGCTGCTGTCGTTTCGTAAAAAAGTATGTCCGTTGGAGGCAGACTAGAAGAGGCTCATATTGCTATTATAGGGGGCACCCCTCCCCCCCCCAATGGCCCACACGCCCAAGGTAGCCTATGTCCCTTCGATGAGTATTGTGTGGGTTGTTGGGGCCCTACCACCATGAGCACCCGCCTCCACCACCACGGTGGACGGCGGCGGTGGTGGGGCGGTGGCCGGCCGTCGAGGGGGCGGCCGCCGGCGACTTTTCCGGCGAACTCTCCGGTGGACCCTAAAATGTGTGGGATTTCAAACGGGACCTATGGTGCAACGCGCCTTTTACCTTACTAGTGTGACCCGAGGCGGGTACGCCCCTGCGAATAATGACTCCGGTGGGGGAACTCCTTACCACGCGCGCGCGCGCGCACGCACACGCACTCGCACACGCACTTAGCACTTTGCACGCTTGCACGTGCGCGTGCGCGTGGGCGAGCACCAAGGTGCGCGGGGACCCTTGGGAAAGGTCCTACCGATATGGGCGAGGGCGCTAAGTCCGTCCAGAGAAGGGGAAGCTTGTTCCATGTCCGGGCAAGTGGCACGACGTCTAGGGAAGTGTTGGCAACGTGGTGGCAATGTCGGGGCAAGTGTGGGCAAGCTTGTTCAATGCCTAGGCAAGTGTTGGCAAGCCCGGGCAAGGTGGTGCGATGCCCGGGCAAGCTTGTTCAATGTTTGGGCAAGCGTGGGCAAGGTCCGGGAGAGTGTGGGCAACGTTCGGGCAAGTGTTGGCAAGTCCGGGCAAGGTGGTGGCAAGTCCGGGCAAGGTGGTGCGATGCTCGGGCAAGCTTGTTCAATGTTTGGGCAAGTCCGGGCAAGTGTAGGCAACGTTCGGGCAAGTGTTGGCAAGCCCGGGCAAGGTGGTGCAATGCTCGGGCAAGCTTGTTCTATGCGTGGGCAAGCGTGGTCAAGGTGGTGGCAAGTCCGGGCAAGGTGGTGCAAGGTGTGGGCAAGTGTTGGCAAGTCCGGGCAAGGTGGTGCGATGCTCGGGCAAGCTTGTTCAATGCGTGGGCAAGGTGGTGGCAAGTCCGGGCAAGGTATGGGCAAGGTGTGGGCAAGTGTTGGCAAGATGGTGGCAAGCCCGGGCAAGGTGGTGCGATGCTCGGGCAAGCTTGTTCAGTGTTTGGGCAAGTCCGGGCAAGTGTAGGCAACGTTCGGGCAAGTGTTGGCAAGGCCGGGCAAGGTGGTGCAATGCTCGGGCAAGCTTATTCTATGCGTGGGCAAGGTGGTGGCAAGTCTGGGCAAGGTGGTGCGATGCTCGGGCAAGTGTTGGCAAGCCCGGGCAAGGTGGTGCAATGCTCGGGCAAGCTTGTTCTATGCGTGGGCAAGCGTGGTCAAGGTGGTGGCAAGTCCGGGCAAGGTATGGGCAAGGTGGTGCAAGGTGTGGGCAAGTGTTGGCAAGTCCGGGCAAGGTGGTGCGATGCTCGGGCAAGCTTGTTCTATGTGTGGGCAAGCGTGGGCAAGGTGGTGCGATGCTCGGGCAAGCTTGTTCAATGTTTGGGCAAGTCCGGGCAAGTGTAGGCAACGTTCGGGCAAGTGTTGGCAAGTCCGGGCAAGGTGGTGCGATGCTCGGGCAAGCTTGTTCTATGTGTGGGCAAGCGTGGTCAAGGTGGTGGCAAGTCTGGGCAAGGTATGGGCAAGGTGGTGCAAGGTGTGGGCAAGTGTTGGCAAGATGGTGGCAAGTCCGGGCAAGGTGGTGCGATGCTCGGGCAAGCTTGTTCTATGCGTGGGCAAGGTGGTGGTAAGTCCGGGCAAGGTGGTGCGATGCTCGGGCAAGCTTGTTCAATGTTTGGGCAAGCGTGGGCAAGGTCCGGGCAAGTGTAGGCAACGTTCGGGCAAGTGTTGGCAAGTCCGGGCAAGGTGGTGCGATGCTCGGGCAAGCTTGTTCAATGTTTGGGCAAGTCCGGGCAAGTGTAGGCAACGTTCGGGCAAGTGTTGGCAAGTCCGGGCAAGGTGGTGCAATGCTCGGGCAAGCTTGTTCTATGTGTGGGCAAGCGTGGTCAAGGTGGTGGCAAGTCCGGGCAAGCTTGTTCAAGGTATGGGCAAGGTGGTGCAAGGTGTGGGCAAGTGTTGGCAAGATGGTGGCAAGTCCGGGCAAGGTGGTGCGATGCTCGGGCAAAGCTTGTTCTATGCGTGGGCAAGGTGGTGGCAAGTCCGGGCAAGGTGTGGGCAAGTGTTGGCAAGATGGTGGCAAGTCCGGGCAAGGTGGTGCGATGCCCGGGCAAGCTTGTTCAATGTTTGGGCAAGCGTGGGCAAGGTCCGGGCAAGTGTGGGCAATGTTCGGCCAAGTGTTGGCAAGTCCGGGCAAGGTGGTGCAATGCTCGGGCAAGCTTGTTCAATGTGTGGGCAAGCGTGGGCAAGGTGGTGGCAAGTCCGGGCAAGGTGGTGCGATGCTCGGGCAAGCGCTTTCCATGTGTGGGCAAGCGTGGCCAAGGTGGTGGCAAGTGTGGGCAAGGTGGTGCAAGGTCTGGGCAAGTGTTGGCAGGCTTGGACAGGGTCCTGGCACGTCCCGGGCAAGTCGTGGCACGTCCAGGACGAGTCCTGGCACGTCCAGGCAGGTCCTGGCACGTCCAGGACTGGTCCTGGCACGTCCAGGCAGGTCCTGGCACGTACAGGACCGGTCCTGGCACGTCCAGGACTGGTCCTGGCACGTCCAGGACTGGTCCTGGCACGTACAGGACCTGCCTGGCACGTCCAGGACTGGTCCTGGCACGTCCAGGACCTGCCTGGCACGTCCAGGACTGGTCCTGGCACGTCCAGGATCAGTCCTGTACGTGCCAGGACTGCCCAGGACTGGTCCGGGCAGGGTCCTGCGCAGTACAAAAACTTCACCTCCGTACCAAAATGAAATTTACCCGTTACATTTGTGATCTAACACTTTAGTTAACTAATATATGTTCCCCCCTACATGTTGGGAGGTCCGGCCGGCCGCGGTTCCTCCCGGATCATGAGATCTAAGGCTCACAAAATTGACAATTTTTGCCACTAAAAAATTCATAAAATATTCTATGGGTGTCCAAAAATTATGAAACTTGGGGTTTGATCATCATTTATCATGCCAAAGATTGCTGCAAAAAATCGCGCGAAAATTCGATCTCTAGGTCCCCGAAAAAAGTGTCGTCGTTTGGGAAAAAAGTATGTCTGTTCGTGCCAGAAGGGAAAAGGCTCATATTGCTATTATAGGGGGGAACCCCCACCCCCTCCCAAGGACACTATTCACAGGGGACCCTATGCCCTTTTGTCTAGTGAACCTTGGGGCCCCACCACCATGTGCACCCGCCACCACCACCACGGTGGCCGGCGGCGGTGGTGGGGCGGTGGCCGGCCGTCGGGGGGGCGGCCGCCGGCGACTTTTCCGGCGACTTTTCCGGTGGACCCTAAAATGTGTGGGAAATCAAATGGGATGTATGGTGGCACGTACTTGGGGGTCCTTATACCCCCCGTGGGCGAGATTCCTGGCCAAACCCGCAGCCGTTATAAAGGTGGTAATTGCCTAGGTTAGGGGGCGGTTGGGCTATCGCTCATGTGAGGCACTCGTGGCCTCGTTGTTGAACATGGAACTCTCGTGGGATCGGACTCCTCAAACAAACTCGCGGAAAGGCCTCCGTTCTCGGCTTTTTGCCCCCGGTTGCTTAGTAAGCTTGGGCGTGGCGGGATAATTGACCTCGGGCGGACTGTGCGACGCACATTTGGTACTCCCCCACCATCCGGCTCAATTGACTTCACACACATGTCCGTTTGATCATGGCTTTGGGTTCCAATCGAGCTTCCGCCAAGCATCCTCTCGTTGTATGCTTCGGATGTATCCTTCGGATTTGGCCCCTTCTATCGCTTGGCATTGCACGTGCGAGATGGGAACCCTTTGGCATGGACCGGGAAAAGCACAACGGCGCGTCACTGCGACCGGTTTTATGGGCACCCGCCGGCTTCCAATCCGGTGGACCCTGTAATGCGTGGGAAATCAAATGGGATGTATGGTGGCACGTACTTGGGGGTCCTTATACCCCCCGTGGGCGAGATTCCTGGCCAAACCCGCAGCCGTTATAAAGGTGGTAATTGCCTAGGTTAGGGGGCGGTTGGGCTATCGCTCATGTGAGGCACTCGTGGCCTCGTTGTTGAACATGGAACTCTCGTGGGATCGGACTCCTCAAACAAACTCGCGGAAAGGCCTCCGTTCTCGGCTTTTTGCCCCCGGTTGCTTAGTAAGCTTGGGCGTGGCGGGATAATTGACCTCGGGCGGACTGTGCGACGCACATTTGGTACTCCCCCACCATCCGGCTCAATTGACTTCACACACATGTCCGTTTGATCATGGCTTTGGGTTCCAATCGAGCTTCCGCCAAGCATCCTCTCGTTGTATGCTTCGGATGTATCCTTCGGATTTGGCCCCTTCTATCGCTTGGCATTGCACGTGCGAGATGGGAACCCTTTGGCATGGACCGGGAAAAGCACAACGGCGCGTCACTGCGACCGGTTTTATGGGCACCCGCCGGCTTCCAATCCGGTGGACCCTGTAATGCGTGGGAAATCAAATGGGATGTATGGTGGCACGTACTTGGGGGTCCTTATA
>JAYWLJ010000097.1:622500-625000 GCA_037074615.1 Leucaena leucocephala | reverse complement strand
TGCCCAGGACTGGTCCGGGCAGGTTCCAGCGCAGTCCAAAAACTTCACACCCGTACCAAAATTAAATTTACCCGTTACATTTGTGATCTAACACTTTGGTTGACTAATACATGACCCCTCCCACATGTTAGGAGGTCCGGCCACCCGTGGTTCCTCCCGGATTAAGTTTTCAAGGCCGCACAAGTGTGGAAACCCAGAAATTCCAAATATATTCCACGGGTGTCCAAAAATTATGAAACTTGGCGTTTGGCCTCCTCTAACCATGCCAAAGATTGCTGCAAAAAATCGCGCGAAAATTCGATCTCTAGGTCCCCGAAAGGGCTGCTGTCGTTTCGTAAAAAAGTATGTCCGTTGGAGGCAGACTAGAAGAGGCTCATATTGCTATTATAGGGGGCACCCCTCCCCCCCCCAATGGCCCACACGCCCAAGGTAGCCTATGTCCCTTCGATGAGTATTGTGTGGGTTGTTGGGGCCCTACCACCATGAGCACCCGCCTCCACCACCACGGTGGACGGCGGCGGTGGTGGGGCGGTGGCCGGCCGTCGAGGGGGCGGCCGCCGGCGACTTTTCCGGCGAACTCTCCGGTGGACCCTAAAATGTGTGGGATTTCAAACGGGACCTATGGTGCAACGCGCCTTTTACCTTACTAGTGTGACCCGAGGCGGGTACGCCCCTGCGAATAATGACTCCGGTGGGGGAACTCCTTACCACGCGCGCGCGCGCGCACGCACACGCACTCGCACACGCACTTAGCACTTTGCACGCTTGCACGTGCGCGTGCGCGTGGGCGAGCACCAAGGTGCGCGGGGACCCTTGGGAAAGGTCCTACCGATATGGGCGAGGGCGCTAAGTCCGTCCAGAGAAGGGGAAGCTTGTTCCATGTCCGGGCAAGTGGCACGACGTCTAGGGAAGTGTTGGCAACGTGGTGGCAATGTCGGGGCAAGTGTGGGCAAGCTTGTTCAATGCCTAGGCAAGTGTTGGCAAGCCCGGGCAAGGTGGTGCGATGCCCGGGCAAGCTTGTTCAATGCTTGGGCAAGCGTGGGCAAGGTCCGGGAGAGTGTGGGCAACGTTCGGGCAAGTGTTGGCAAGTCCGGGCAAGGTGGTGGCAAGTCCGGGCAAGGTGGTGCGATGCTCGGGCAAGCTTGTTCAATGTTTGGGCAAGTCCGGGCAAGTGTAGGCAACGTTCGGGCAAGTGTTGGCAAGCCCGGGCAAGGTGGTGCAATGCTCGGGCAAGCTTGTTCTATGCGTGGGCAAGCGTGGTCAAGGTGGTGGCAAGTCCGGGCAAGGTATGGGCAAGGTGGTGCAAGGTGTGGGCAAGTGTTGGCAAGTCCGGGCAAGGTGGTGCGATGCTCGGGCAAGCTTGTTCAATGCGTGGGCAAGGTGGTGGCAAGTCCGGGCAAGGTATGGGCAAGGTGTGGGCAAGTGTTGGCAAGATGGTGGCAAGCCCGGGCAAGGTGGTGCGATGCTCGGGCAAGCTTGTTCAGTGTTTGGGCAAGTCCGGGCAAGTGTAGGCAACGTTCGGGCAAGTGTTGGCAAGGCCGGGCAAGGTGGTGCAATGCTCGGGCAAGCTTATTCTATGCGTGGGCAAGGTGGTGGCAAGTCCGGGCAAGGTGGTGCGATGCTCGGGCAAGCTTGTTCAATGTTTGGGCAAGTCCGGGCAAGTGTAGGCAACGTTCGGGCAAGTGTTGGCAAGCCCGGGCAAGGTGGTGCAATGCTCGGGCAAGCTTGTTCTATGCGTGGGCAAGCGTGGTCAAGGTGGTGGCAAGTCCGGGCAAGGTATGGGCAAGGTGGTGCAAGGTGTGGGCAAGTGTTGGCAAGTCCGGGCAAGGTGGTGCGATGCTCGGGCAAGCTTGTTCTATGTGTGGGCAAGCGTGGGCAAGGTGGTGCGATGCTCGGGCAAGCTTGTTCAATGTTTGGGCAAGTCCGGGCAAGTGTAGGCAATGTTCGGGCAAGTGTTGGCAAGTCCGGGCAAGGTGGTGCGATGCTCGGGCAAGCTTGTTCTATGTGTGGGCAAGCGTGGTCAAGGTGGTGGCAAGTCTGGGCAAGGTATGGGCAAGGTGGTGCAAGGTGTGGGCAAGTGTTGGCAAGATGGTGGCAAGTCCGGGCAAGGTGGTGCGATGCTCGGGCAAGCTTGTTCTATGCGTGGGCAAGGTGGTGGTAAGTCCGGGCAAGGTGGTGCGATGCTCGGGCAAGCTTGTTCAATGTTTGGGCAAGCGTGGGCAAGGTCCG
The DNA here is from genome assembly GCA_037074615.1 of Leucaena leucocephala. Classification (NCBI taxonomy): domain Eukaryota; kingdom Viridiplantae; phylum Streptophyta; class Magnoliopsida; order Fabales; family Fabaceae; genus Leucaena; species Leucaena leucocephala. Next base: position 622,771 of record JAYWLJ010000097.1, on the reverse strand, counting down.
GGCAAGTGTAGGCAACGTTCGGGCAAGTGTTGGCAAGTCCAGGCAAGGTGGTGCGATGCTCGGGCAAGCTTGTTCAATGTTTGGGCAAGTCCGGGCAAGTGTAGGCAACGTTCGGGCAAGTGTTGGCAAGTCCGGGCAAGGTGGTGCAATGCTCGGGCAAGCTTGTTCTATGTGTGGGCAAGCGTGGTCAAGGTGGTGGCAAGTCCGGGCAAGCTTGTTCAAGGTATGGGCAAGGTGGTGCAAGGTGTGGGCAAGTGTTGGCAAGATGGTG